>MU389821.1:0-100047 GCA_022578765.1 Xylaria sp. FL0933
ATTAATTATATTATTAAGCTTAAGTTTTTTATAACGTTTAAAAAAATATATTTAATAATTTTTATAAAATTAAATATTTTAAAAAGTTTTTAAAAGTTAAAATTAATGCTTTATAATTTATAAGCTATAATATTAAAATTAAATATATAATTAAAATTATTAACGCTAATTTTAAATATTTTTAATTTTTTTAAACTTTAAGTTTTTAAAACGTTAATAATTACGCAAAAAATATTTACTTAATTAATTTTTATTAAAAATTAAATTTTTAAATATTAAAAAAATTTTTTAACACTTATTTTTAAAGCTATTAATTAGCTAGCAAAAATAAATTAAGTGTTAATATATTAATATATTTTTTTAAATAAAAAAGTATAAATATTTTAAAAAATAAATAAAATATTAAATAAATATTAAAAAAAAAAAAAACGCTTATAAAATAAAAAAAATCTTATTATAAAAAATATATATAATTTAATTGTTTAAAAAAACACGCAAAATTAAATATAATTATAAACGTTAAAAAATTATAATAATAATAAGCTAAATATATTACGCCTGCGACAATATAAATAATATAATAATATTAGTTATAATTTAAAAACTTATAAAAAAAATATAAAAATAAACAATAAAATAAAATTTAATTAATTTTTAATTATATTAATTATATTTATAAAATTATTAATAATTAAATATAAAAATATAATAAAAAATATTTTATTTATATAAATATTTTGCTTATATATAAACTATATTATATAATTTATTATTATAAATTTATTTTTAATATTATTATTATTAAATAATTTATTGTGCTGCCGTAAAATAGCGCGGTTTTTATATATATATATATTTATAAATAAAACTATATAAAAGTTAAATAAAAACTTTATATTATATATTATTTATTATTTAAGTGTTTTTTATTTTTATAAAAGCTAGTTTTTATTATTTAATTAATTAATAAAAAATAAAATAAAATTAAAATAAAAAAAACTTTTTTTAAAGGTTTTTATAGCTTTTAATTTTAAAAAAATTATAATAAGTTTGCTGTTTTATTTAAGTGTATTTTTAGCAAGGTTTTTTTAACCTTGCTATAATATTTTTTTTTTTTTTTTTTTTTTTTTTTTAGTTTTTTTTATTTCTACTGCTTTATTATATATAGTTATTTTATTAATATTTATTAACTATTTTATAATAAAACCTATAGTTTTAAAGTTTTTTATAATAATTTTTAAGTTTTTATTATTTAATAATAAAATATTTATTAAATTTTTAATTAAAATATTTTTTTTTTTTTTTAAAAGTTTATATTTAAAAATAATATATTAAAACGTTTTTTTTTTTTTGCGCACTTATAAAGTAAAATTAAAAACTTAAAAACTTTTTTTTTATATAAAAATATTTTTAGTTTTATTTTTTTAATATAAATTTAAATAATTAACGCTATTTTATATTTTAATAAGTTTTTATATTTTTTAAATATATTATTTTTACTAAGCTTTTACTCGGCTAAAATTAAATAATTATATTTTATTTTAATATAGCGCTAATAGTTTTTTTATTTTTTTTAAAATGTTTTTTTAAGCTTTTATTTTTTTAATTATTTTTTTTGCTAATAATTTAGTTTTTTAAAATTATTATTAATAAAAGCTATTTTTTTTTTTAAAAGTTTATTTTTAGTTTAAATTTTAGTTTTTTTTTTTTTTATTATTTATAATATTATTTTTATTTTATTAATAATTTTATTAATAGCTTTATTATAAACTATATTATATAATTAATTTTTATTTGCTACGGCTTTATTATTAAAATATAAATTTATTAATAAAACTTTTAATTTAATTTTTAAATATTTTATAAAAATAGCTTTAAAAGCGCTAGCTATTTATTTAAAATATTTATTTTAAATAGCTGCTAAAGCGTTAATAATACTTTATATTTTATTTTTTTTAAAAAGCTTATATTATATTATTATATTATATATTAACGTGTTATAAATTATTATTAAATAAATTTATTTTATTTTAGCTATATTATTATTTTATATTAAATTTTATAATTTAATTATTATATATATTTAAATATTAAATTTTTTTTTAAACTTAATTAAATATTTTTTTTATTTTATATTTTTATTAAACTATATATTTAAAAACCTTGCGCTATTAACTAGTTTAATTATAACGCTAAAAAAATAAATTATTTATATAAACGTTGTTTTACTGCTAAAAAAATATATTAATTTATTTTTTTAAAATATAAACTTTATATTATATTTTATAACCTAGTTTTTATATATTTTTTATATTATTTTTAATATTTTATAGTTTTAATTAATATTTAAATTTATTATTAAAAAATTAATATTATTAATAAAAATAATAATAATTAATTTTTTATATATAGTTAAATTTTTATAAAGCGTTAAAATATATAAAAAAAAAAATAAAAATAAAAAAAAAAACTTTTAAAATATTTTTATTTTTAAAGCTATTAATTATAATATTTTTTTATTAAAATAAAATTATATTAATTTATTTAAAATAAATAAATAAACTTATATTATAATTTATAAAAAAAAACTTTTTTATTAAAAAATATAAATTATTTATTTTTTATTAATTATATTAAAAATTTTTATAATATTTAATTATAATAAAAATATAATATTTTTTTTGCTTATAATTATTTTAGCTATTTTAGCTATTAGTTTTATAACTACGTTTATAAACTTATATTTTTTATTGCTTATTTAATTATTTAATAGTAAGCTTTTATTTTTAATTATTTTTATTATATAATAATATAATTTTTTTTTAAAAATTTTGCTTATTATATTAATAAATATAATTAGTTTTTATTTTTTAATTATTTTTTTAATTTTTTTTAGCTTGTTTAATTTAAAAATTATTATTATTTTTATTTTTTTAACTTTTATTAAATAATATTTTAATAAAAAATTAACTATATATAATATAGCTATTTTTTTTATTAAAATAAGTTTATAAGCTTTAAAAAATTTATTAAATAATAAATTTTTTTTTAAAACTTTTTAAAAAGCTAGCGTTTAAATTAATATTATTATATTTTTTTTATTTATAAATATATTTATTTTAAATTTTTAATAGCTATTATATATTAATTTTTTAGTTAATATATTAATTAAATTTATAAATAATATTAAAAAAAAATATTTCGTTAATAAAATTATTTTATTTTTAAAAATAATTACGCTTATTAATTTATTTTTTATTTTATTTAATAATAAAATTATTATTATTTTAAAGGCTAGTTTATATATTAATTTAGCTTATTTAGCTAAGCTTTAAAATATTTTTAAATTTTTTAAAGTTTTTATAAATATTTTTTTTTAGCTGCGTTTTTAAGCTTTAATTATTTCGTTAATAAGTGTTTATTTTTTTTTTTTAAGTTTAAGCTATATTATTATAATTTTATTAGTTTAAAATTTTTTATAAGTTTATTTTGTTTTTTTTTTTGTTTTTTTAACTTTTATAAATTATTAAATAAATATTTAATAATTTTTGCTTAGCGTTTTTTTAAGCGCTGTTTTATTTACTACTTTTATAAATTATTTAATTAATTAATTAAAAATTATATTTAATTTGCTGGTTATATATAAAATATTTATATTTATAATAATTATTATTATTTTAGCTGCTGTTTTTTTTTTATTTAATTTTAGCTAGTTTTATTTTTTTATTTTATAGCTATAGTTTTTTAAGTTTATATTTATATTAATAATTATTTAAATAATTTTATAATTAAAGTTTAGCTATTTAAAATCTTTTTAATATATTATTATTAAATTATTAATAATTTATATTAAATTTATTATTAAGTTTTTTTACTTTTAATAAATTTTAATTATTTTATTTTATAGAATAATTAATGTTAAGTTTTAGCTTACTATAAATTTTAAAAATTCTTCGGCTTTTTGGCTTTTATAATTTTCTAGGTTTTATAAAAAATAATATAAATTAAAGTTTTTTATAAATATATATTATTTAATTAATTAGCTTTTATTTTTAATAATTTAAATAAAGCTTTATTATTTTTTTTTTTTTTAGTTTAGCAAATAAATTAATTATATAATTATTATTTAATTTTTATTACTTATTATTATTTTTATTTAATTTTTTTTATATTTTTTATTTAATAACTTTATTATTATTTTTTTATTTATATATAAAACAGCTTTTTTTTTTATTTAAATTATTTAATATTTATATTTTTTTAAGTAGTAAATATTATTATATTTATTAATTAAAGGTTTTTAAATTATTAAATAATTAAAGCTATTATTTAATAATATTTTTGCTGCGTTATTTTTAAAACTTATTATATTTTAAAAAATAATATTATATTTTATTATATAAATAAAAAAATAATTTTATTAAAATTATTTATGCGTTATTTTTTTATTAATAATTTAATATTATTTAATTTAATAAAAATTAAAGCTAATAATATTTAAATTTTATTATTTAAAATTATTTTATTAATTACTGCTGATTTTTTTATATTTTAAAAGTTTTTAAGTCGTAAAATATATACTGCTTTTATTTTTTTTTTTATTTTATTTTTTTTTTATATAATTTATTTTACGCGGTATAATTATTATTATAGTTAATATATTTTTTTTTAACTTTTATTTTTTTAATTAAATATTTATTTTTATTATTTTTATATTTTAAAGCTATATAATAGCTGCACTTAATATTTTTTAAGCAAAATTTAGCTATATATTTATATTTATAATAATTAAAATATTAAATAATTTTAAATTTTTTTATAAAAAATTTATAATTAAATAGCTAAGTTTTTTATATAAAGCTATTATTATATATAACTTTAATTATTTATATATTATTAATATAAATTATAATAGCTATAAATTTAATTTTTTTATTTTTAAATATTATTTTTTTATATTATATAATTTTAAAATATTTGCTGCGTAATATTTTTAACAAGTTTTTATTTATATATATTTTATATATTTATTTTATTAAAACGTTTTTTATAATTTTTATTATTAATTAATTTATTATGTTATTTTTTAATAGCGCGGTTTTTTTATAAATAATTATTTATAAGTAAAACTATATAAAAACTAAGTAAAAACTTTATATATTATATTTTTTTTGCTTTAATTATTTTTTAACTATATATAAATTAATTTTTATTAACTAACTAGCTATAAAAAAATAAAATAAAATAAAAAAAATAAAATTAATAAACTTTTTTTTTAAAAGTTATTATATTTTTTAATTTTAAAAAAAAACTAAAAAAGCTTTTTTTTAGTCGCAAAAAATCTTTAACAAAGTTTTTTTAATCCTGCTATAAATTCTTTGCTTTTTTTTTTTCTTTTTTGTTTTTTTTTCTTTAACGTTTTTTATTTAAGCTGCTTTATTATATATAATAATTTTATTAATATTTACTAGCTACCTCGCAATAATTTTTATAAACATAAGTTTTTTAGTAGCTATATATAAATTTTTATTATAAAACAGCGTTTTATTTTCTAGCTTTTTAAACAAAATTATTTTTTTTTTTTTAAAAGCTTATATTTAAATATTATATATTATAGCGTTTTTTTATTTTTTATATACTTATAAAAAAAAATTAAAAAGCTTAATATTTTTTTTTTATATAAAAAAACCTTAAAGCTAATTTTCTCGATTTATATTTAAGTTATTATTATTACTTTATATTTTAATAAACTTTAATATTTTTTAAAAATATTATTTTTGTTTAGTTTTTATTTAGCTAAAATTAAATAATTATACTTTATTTTAATATATTTTTACCGGTTTTTTTATTTTTTTTAAAAAACTTTTTTTAATTTATATTTTTTTAATTATTTTTTTTGCTAGCAGTTTATTTTTTTGCTTTAGTTTTTTTTTTTAAAATATTTTTTATTTTTTAAAAGCTTATTTTTAATTTACGTTTTATTTTTTTTTTTTTAATAGCGCGTAATAATATTATTATTTTATTAATAATTTAACTAATAATTTTTTTATATATTATATTATATATTTTGCTTTTATTAGCCGCAGCTTTGTTATTAAAATATAAGTTAATTAATAAAACTTTTACCTCGGTTTTTAAATATTTTATTAAAATAGCTTTAAAAGCTTTTGCTATTTTTTTTAAATATTAATTTTAAGTTGCTTTAAAAGCGCCGGCTATTTTTTACGTTTTATTTTCTTTAGTTAACTTATGTTAAATTATAGCGCTATAAATTAAAATATTTTTAATTATTACTACGTAAACTTATTTTATTTTAGTTACGCTACTACTTTAAATAAAATTTTATAGCTTAATTATTATATATAATTAAATGCTTAGTTTTTTTTTAAGCTCTACTAAATATTTTTTTTATTTTATATTTTTATAAAACTAAATTTTTAAAAACTTTATATTATTTATTAAATAAACCGTAGTATTTAATAAATAAATTATTTAAATAAAAATTATTTTACTGCTAAAAAAATATATTAATTTATTTTTTTATAACGTAAACTTTATATTATATTTTATAGCTTAATTTTTATAAATTTTTTATATTGCTTTTAATATTTTATAGTTTTATTTTATTTTTAAATTAATTATTAATAAATTAATATTATTAATAAAGCTAGCTATTACTAGCTTTAAGTGCGCTATTAAATTATTATATAATATTAAAATATATAATAAAAAAAACAAAAATAATAATAATAATTTTTATAACACGTTTATTTTTAGCATAATAAATAATAACGCTACTTTATTAAAATAAAATTATATTATTTTATTAAATATAAAAAAATAAATTTAAAAAATAACTTAAAAAAAATAGCTTTTTTATTATAAAATATATACTAGCTTTTTTTTATTAATAATATTAAAAATTTTTATAATATTAAGTTATAATAGTATAGCTATATTTTTTTTATTAATAATTATTTTAACAATTTTTATTATTAATTTAATTATTATATTAATTAATTTATTTTTTTTATTATTTATTTAATTATTAAATAAAAAGTTTTTATTTTTAGCTATTTTTATTATATAATAATAAAGCTTTTTTTTTAAAACTTTTTTAATTATATATATAAACGCGATTAATTTTTAGCCTCCGGTAGTTTTTTTAATTTTTTTAAGCTTATTTAGCTTAAAAATAATAATAATTTTAGCTTGCTAAAATCTCGCTAAATAATATTTTAATATAAAGCTAGCTATATATAATATTATTAATTTTTTAGCTAAAATTAGTCCGCATGTTTTTAAAAAATTATTAAATAAAAAATTTTTATTAAATATTTTTTAAAAAACTAAAAATTAAATTAATAATATTATATTTTTAGTTTTAATTAATATATTTATTTTAAAATATTAATAGCTATTATATATTAAGTTTTTAATTAAAATATTAATTAAATTTATTAACAATATTAAAAAAAAATATTTTGTTAATAAAATTATTTTTTTTTTAAAAATATTAATAACTGCAGGTTTTTTTTTTTAATTTATTTAACAGTAAAATTATTATAATTTTTAAAATTAATTTATACGCTAACTTAGTTTATTTAACTAAGTTTTATAATAATTTTAAGTTTTTAAACATTTTTATTAAAATTTTTTTTTAGCTTTATTTTTAAATTTTAATTATTTTTTTAATAAAAGCTTGCTTTTTTTTTTTAAGCTTTAGCTAAGCTATAATAATTTTTTTATTTTTAAATTTTTTATATAATTTTTTAGCCTGCTTTTTTATTGTTATAACTTTTAAAAACTATTAAATAAACGCTTAATAATTTTTTTTTAACGTTTTTTTAAGCGTTATTTTATTTATTATTTTTATTAATTATTTAATTAATAAATTAAAAGCTTTATTTAGTTTATTAATTATTTATAAAATATTAGTTTTAATAATAATTATTATTATTTTTATAGCTGTTTTTTTTTTATTAATTTTTAATTAATTTTATTTTTTTGCTTTATAAATATATTTTTTTAAGCTTAGTTTTAATTTTATTATTATTTAAATAATTTTATAATTAAATTTTAATTATTTTAAATTGCTTTAATATATTGTAGCTAAATTATTAAATATTTATATTAAATTTATTATTAAGTTTTTTTAATTATTTTTTAAAAAAAAATATTTAATATTAAGTTTTATGCTGCTATAAATTTAAAAAACTTTTTTATGTTTTTATTTTAACGTTTTTTTAAGTTTTATAATAAATAATATAAATTAAAATCTTTTATTAATATATATTTATTTATTAGTTTATTTTTATTTTTAATAATTTAAAATAAACTATATTATTTTAATTTATTTTAATTAAATAAGTAAATTAATTATATAATTATTATTAAGTTGTTTTTATTTATTATTATATATGTTTAGTTTTTTTTAAAGTTTTATTTTAATATTTTTGCTGCGATTTTTTTATTTATATATAATATAATTTTTTTAGCTAACTATATTAAATAATATTTATAAGTTTTTAAGCAGTAAATATTATTATATTTATTAACCGAAGATTTTTATATTATTAAATAATTAAAATTATTTTTTTATAGTATTTTTGCTATATTATTTTTTAATTTTATAATATTTTAAAATATAATATTATAAGTTATTATATAAATAAAAAAATATTTTTGCTTGCGTTATTAATTTATTATTTTTTCGTTAAAGATTTTATATTATTAAACTTTATAAAAGTTAAAGTTAAAAATATTAATATTTTATTATTTAAAATTATTTTATTAATAGCTGCTAATTTTTTTATATTTTAAAAGCTTTTAAGTTATAATATATATATAATTTTTATTTTTTTTTTTATTTTGTTTTTTTTTTATATAATTTATTTTATATTATATAATTACTATTATAATTTATATATTTTTTTTTAGCTTTTATTTTTTTTATAAAATATTTTTTTTTTATTTTTTTAGTGCTTAAAAATAACGCAGTATTTATATTTAATATTTTTTAAGCAAAATTTTATAATATATTTAAATTTATAATAATTATAATATTATATAACTTTTAATTTTTTTATAAAAAATTTATAATTAAATAATTATATTTTTTATATTAAGTTATTATTATAAATAACTTTTGCTGCTATAAAATTATTTAAGTATATTATAATAAAAATAAATTTTATTTTTATATTTTTTAATATTATTTTTTTATACCGTATAATTTTTAAATGCTTATTATATAATAATTATAATAATATTTTATTAAAATATATTTTTTAAATTTATTTTATTAATATTTTTTTAATTATTATTATAATTTTTTTGTTTTATATTTTCGTGTTTTTTTTAAAAACTTTAATAATTTATTTTTTATTGTTGGTTTTTTTAAGCATTATATTTTTAAATATAATTATAATATTATTATTTTATAACTTTTTAACTATTATTATATTATTTTTAACTAAAGCTATATTAATAGCTTTAATAATATTTACTAGCGTTTTTTTTTTAGGTTATTTAATTAATTATTTATTTTAACTAAGATTTTTTTATTATTTTTTGCAGGCTTAGTTTTATTAATATAATTTAATTGCGTGGCTATTATTATTTGCGCTTAATTTTTAATTAAATTTATTATCGTTAATATAAGCGCTTATTTAAAAATTTTTTATAAAGCTTTATTTAAATTATAATATATAAATAATCGGTTTTTTTTATTATTTTTTATTACTTTAGCTATTTATTTTTTATTAATTAATTTTGTAGTAATTATTATATATTTTTTTTTGATTTATTTTATGTAAATATTTTAAATTATATATAGTAGCTATATTTTTTTTATGTTTTTTTAAAAAAAAAGTTTTTTTTTTACTTTATTATTTAGTGCTAGCTATAGTATAAATTTCAGCACTTTATTTATAGTATTTTTTAAACCCGCGAGCTTTTTAACGGTATAATTTTTATAAAAACACTGCTAAGTTACGGTTATATTAATAATAAGTTTTAATTGCGCGTTCGTTGTGTTTTCGATAAATAAATCGTTTATTATTATTAATAAAATTTTTGCGTCGTTTATTATTTATAATATAAATATAACTTTTCTGCTAAGTATAGTTTTTTTTTTTAAATTTAATAATTATAATTATTTAATATTATTTTATAAGCTCGTAAAATTATAAATAAATTTTTTAATTTATTAAAATTATATATTTTTTATAATAATTATTATATTTTTATTTTATAGTTTTATTTTATTATTAAACGCTTTAATAATTTATTTTTTATTATTTATGTTTTTTAAAACCGCGTTTTTAAATATAATAATAATATTATTATTATTAAATTTTTTAGCCGTAATTATATTACTGCTTGTTAAAGCTATATTTATAACTTTAATAATATTTATTAATATTTTTTTTTTTTAAATTTTTTAACTATTTTTTTATTTTAATTAAAAATTTTTTAGTTTTTTTTATAAATATTATTTTATTAATATAACTTAATTATATAGCCGTAATTATTTAAGCTTAATTTTTTATTAAGTTTATTATTATATTTATAATTAAAGTTTATTTAATTATTTTTTATATAGCTTTATTAAAATTATAATATATAATTAGCTTATTAAAGTTTATTTATTTTGCTGCTTTATTAATTATATCGATTTATTTTTTTAAAAAGCGTATTAGCTGTTTTTTTTTCGCGTTTTTTTAAAAAAAAAGTTTTTTTTTTATTTTATTATTTACTAGCAGCTATAATATAAGTTTAATTAATTTATTAATTATTTTAAACAAATTTTTATATTTATTAGCTATATATTTTTTATTAAAGTATAATTAAGTTGCGGTAATATTAGCAGTAAATCGTGGTTAATTTTATATCGTGTTTTTTATAAATAAGTTATTAATTATTATTCGCGTGTTATTTACTTTGTTTATTATTTACAGCATTAATATAATTTTTTTACTAAGTATAAATAATGCTTTTAAATTTAATAGTCGTAATTATTTAATAATAACACTTAAATTTATAAAGTTATAATTAAATTCTTAAAAAATTTTTTAATAAATTTTTTATTTTTAATAATTTTATTTATTTTATTATTTATTTTTAAACTTAAAAGTTTTACGGTTTTTTTAAGATTTTTTATTAATAAAATTATATAGTTTTTTATATTATATAAAATCGTATATAAAATTTCTTAAAAAAAAAACTAAAAAAAACTTTTTAAAATAAAATAAATAAAATAAATAAAATAAATAAAATAAATAAAATAAATAAAATAAATAAATAAAATAAATATATATAAAATAAAATAAAAATATATTTAAATATAATTTAATATAAAATATTTATTTATTACTTTAAATTTATATAGCCCCGCTTTTGTTTTTTTAATAAAGAGCTTTTAAAAAATTAATTTTTATAATTTTTTATATAGTGTTAATAAATTTCTTAATAATTTATATATAAAAATATTAAAAATTAAAAATTAAGTTTTTAAAATATTTAATTTTAATTATAAAAAATCAAATATTAATAAAATATTTTTTTAAATTTTAGCTTAGTATTATATATAGCTTATATAAGCTTATTTTTAACGCTAACCATTTTTAGCTATTTTTTTTACTTTTATAATAATTTTCAAATATTAAATTTTTTTAAAATTTCATTTTATCTTTAAATATAAATAATTAATTATAAAAAATACATAATAATTTTTTTATATTTTTTAATATTAATTTAACTATTTATTAAACTAAATTTATAAGCTAGACTAAATTAGGTAATATTTCCACTTTTTTAACAGGGGTTTAAAAAATTTAACCCTATAAATTTCAGGGTGGCCCGTGATGGGGTGGCCCGTAAGACCCTAGTTCTGCTTACTGACTCAACCTGCGCGAGCGATGAGATAGGCACTACTTATATTAAGCAGGCTCGATATGGCCATTTATACCGCACTCTTGATAATTGTCGGTATACCGATCTACTACACCACAGACTGCACGATGCCGCCGCAACGAACATTCAGCGTGCTGACGTACTTCGCCGCGCTATTCATCTCTGGAGGGAATACTTCCATCCTTTCTTAATATCCTACCTAGTCACAGTTATAGGGTTCTGAGTTCTCGGGTTGTTAGAAGTCTAAGAGCTCAAGGCTACACTTCGTGAATTTCGTCCGGGCACCGCGTACCTGAAACCCTGGGTACGGGAATTAGTTGTGGTGGTGTATACCAACAACACCCTGGGACCGAAGACATATCCACCAGCGCGCTCGCCGCGAGAGGATGCTCGCGCTGCCAATGTACCAGTACCGACGCGAGCTGAAGCTGCATTTCACCGCCATCGTACTGCCTGCCGAACGTGTTCATCTCCGTCGCCTCGCCCGCATGGATGCTTCGACGAGCGCAGCCTTGCTTTCGTGGCGCGCAACTTGACGCTCGCGCTCGTGATGACAATATGGTTGCGGTGCTAGCGATTAAGAGTGGGATTGCGGGGGTTTGGTTGAGAGAAGGATCTTGGCTCCGTCTAGGATTCCTAAAGGTATGTATTCGTATTTTCCAATCATTAATCATCCTATTCAGATCTACGAGCTCCCTATTTGTGAAGGATATCCTGGAGAAAGAAGTTGAAGTGGAAGTCTAATTGATTGATTGATTCATATTTGACGCAGACGACTACGTCACACGCGGCGTCATGCTGGGGGCGCATTCCTCCGCCCTCGCGACCGCGCTGCTCCCGCGCATGGACCCGAGAGCCGCGGCGCTGTCTAGCCTTTCCATGAGTCTGTTCGGTACCATCACCGTGCTATTTACATCGCTCCCACCCATCGTGACTGTCGTCCGCTCCCCTGTTCGTCTTTGAGTCTTCGCTGGAAGACTGTTTATCTCCAGTAATTATGCCCCATTTCCAATATCTGTATGTGACCGTTTCCCACGAGATCGAGCGTAATATTGACTTTTCTTGGGATAGCGCCGATGAGGTCGTAGTTCAAATCTCCTGAATCTGACAGGTCATTTACTCCCCTCCTTCCCCTCGCCTTTCAAACACGACTGGCCTACGTCACCGCCGAAGTTCTCTCTCCCGAATTTTTTATGAGTGATCTTTGTTATTCGACACCAGGCTATGATATGTCAGTTCCTAGATCCCAGTTCGCATATGCTATGCCACGAAATAGTCAGATAACAGGAATACATACGCCAGAACAAGCACAACTATGAAAATAAGTGCAATGGCGAGCACAACACAGACAGTGCCCTTGACGTGCGCCATGCGACTCGGTGAGCCGCCGCCACGAACGAGCAGCGAGGCCGCACCGCAAGAAAACCGGGGTAATCGGCGAGGTGTGTATTCCTCCTCCTCCGAAGCCGGGCGATGATGCTGCTGGTGGTGGTGCTGCGCCGTCGGGAAGTAGGAGGAGGCCGTGAGAGGACGATCGCGGGGAGAGGGGGAGGCTGGGAATAAGTGGTAGTACGCTGATGATGATGACGTCTGTTGGTGATAAGTGTGATGATTGCGATGGCTGTGATGGTTATGTTGGTGGTGGTTGTGATGGTCGTGACGGCGCCGCTCCCACTCTGCCCAGGCATTCTGCTCGTTGTGATACTGATAGTGATCTGGGGGGACTTCGGACTCGTCGACGACCACGACGGCCGTCTTTGAGCTCCGCGCCGATGCGGCCACGGGCGCTGGCGCGTCGATGGATGTGGGGTGCTGTGAATATATAGACATTGCGGCGAGCTACTGAGGTGGTCTCTGGGATTTGAAAGTCGAGTTGGATCGGGTCGGATTGGCTCGGGTCGGTTCTGCTAGAGAGTAATTACCGTTCACAGCAGAACCGCAGTCGTAATTGGGGATATAGAGTGCGCTCAGATATTGCTGATTATAGCTTGCTAAGCTGATAAGAACTGGCCGTCGGGTTAGCTGTAAACCATCTATCCAATATCATATAATCAATCGATTGATCAATAATTAACTCGATGCACCGGTCTCGCCCGTGCGATAGACGAAAGACCTGGGGAATCAACTCGCTTTGAATCGGATTGGATGGGGAGAAGTGATATGATATGCAGTGCTGCAGGCCCAGTGTGCAGCTCGTTATTTTCGTTTTCACGCGCAACAAGGCCTCGCTACTGGTCGGCGTCTGCGTGGACGTACGTCGATAATACGAAAAGAAAACTATTGGGACCGGTTCTGCTTTGTTGTGCTGGCGGCCGGCCGGATCGTGGCCAAGGGGATCTATCTTGTGTAACTAGAGGTGATGTGTGCAACAGGGAAAAAGCAACCAAGAAAGATAAGAAGACGCTGCATATAGGAAGTAGACAGGTTTATCTGTAGGTGTGAAGTATCGTAGTGAATGCAGGATAATTGCGGAAACTGGATGCAGTGCTCTCTGTTCACTTCCTGCTTTCGACTCCTGTTGCTGTGGTGTTACAAGTTTGCTTATGGCGATAGGCATTAAAATGCCTCTTGAGATATGGTTGTCGCTGTTGTACGAAGAAATGTATTCGGGTACCTGGAGGGCACAATTAAGGTTGCATTAAGCCACCAGGTCGCCGTCGTCGGCCATGTTTGTCGGGTCGAGCAGTCGTGCCAAACTGCATTCCTTGTAATGCCTATGTCGTGTACCTCGGAATATGGATCTGCTGTGATACACCGGGTAACAAAAAGGGGGTTATTGGATGTGCTGTCGTTTCAGCGAGGCCAAACATAGCGATGATGAATTGTGATATTAATTTTTTCCGTATAAGCTATGCAGATGATTATATCGGTCCCTTCTATACACAACGCCCACCGCAAGCCCGGAAAGCAGAGTAATTCAACCCAACGCCCGCTATGATGTACATCCATCAGACAAAAGAAATCCGGATCTAGAGAGTGTAACGACGTACACGAAATTTTGATACAACACATAAGAAAAAAGCCCGTCACGGGTCAGTCACAGCTCAAAACTCATCCTCATCCAGAAGCCCCAAGCCACTATCATACTTCCTCCTCTTGCCTTTGCCTCTCCCGGTACCCGAGCGAGCCAGTTCGCCGGAGAGAAAAGCACCGGGCTGCGGCTCCGGCGTCGCCAACCCGATCGCCGCAACACTGGATCTCGTCCTCCGTCTCGGCGGTGCTGTAGCCGCAGCGGCAGCGGCCGTGACCTTCTCGAGCTCGGCCTTCATCGTGTCAACCGCCTCCCTCGCAAGTCTCTTTTCCTCCTCTGCCTCTTCCGCCCTGCGCGCCAACCCGATATTCTCAACCCGCAGCTTGACAATAACCTCGTGCGCATTCCGCAAACTCTCATTAATCCCATAGATCTCGCGTCTCAGCTCCATCACCCGCTCGTCCCTCAACGCAAGCGCGGCCCCATACGACTTATTCCGCACCTTAGCCTCCGCCTCCCTGCGCCTCGTCACATCCTTCAGCTTCCCCTCGAGCTCGCCCGCCAGCTTGACAGCCTCAGCAAGTTTCCCCTCAAGCTCCGCGGCCACGGCGCCGCGCTCGTCAGCCCGCGTCCGCGCGCCCTCGAGATCCCCCTTCAACACCTTCCCTTCCCCGTCGAGGCGCTCGACAAGCGTCTCCAGCTCGCCGATATCGCGATGGTAACTCTTCGCGGCGCCTTGTAGCCGCTCCAGCCCGACCTCGAGCTCGGCGATCCGCTCGTCGCGCTCGCGCAGCGTCGCCGCGGTGCCTTTCATCGCGTCTGCGCGCGCCGCGAGCTGTTGGCGCAGCGAGAGCTCGATGGCGTGGTACTCGTCGATGGCGTCGTCGTCCTCGCGGGACTTGCGCGCGAAGTCGCGCAGACGCGTCAAGACCATGTCTAGCACTTCGGCGGCGTGCGAGTGCAGCGGGAGCGTGATTTCGCCCGGGGTGATGTATTCTAGTTCGAGACGCGCTGCGCGGAAGCCTGCGGCGATGTTCGCTATGATGGCCCCCGCGTCCGAGCCTGCGAAGCCTAGGCTGGAGAGGGAGGTCTGCAGGTTTAAGAGGGCTGTTGTGCGCTCTGCGAGAGTTTGGAGGGTTGTGTTTATTTGTTCTTCTATCTCCTGGTGGCTGATGCTTTTGAGGGTGGTGGATACGCTTGGGTTTGCGGTTGATAGCTTTTCTGTTAGACGCTCCTGTAGCGCGGCGTGTGTGTCGAGAGTCTCGTTCAACTTTGTCAATTCAAGACGTAGAGATCCTAATTCGGCTTCTAGTGCTTCTTTCTCCGGATCGGGCAGACATGCCTGGACCCCGACGTTTGAATGTGGCGTCGCTGGTCGCGGTGCTTTGCGTGTTGAGCGCGGCGTGGTCGGTGGCAGCGTTGGGCTTGTGGGAGGTGGTGTGAGGATGGGCGCGGACACAGCCTTCGAGGGCGGTGCGCCGGCGCTCTTCCGGCGCGGAGGCGTGCTGCATACTATCTCCATCGGCGTGAAGTTGCTGTCCCCGTCGAGGCCGCTGATATCCGACAAGGGATCGCTGGGGGCCAGGGTCCAGTCGTAGAAACTACGAGATGGCAGATCGGTATTGCCAAAAATGCTCTCTTCCTCGTCCTCGCCGCCTCCCATCGGGAGTGGCGGGAGCTGTTGCTGAGCGAGCTCTGTTCGTAAAGCCTCGACTTGCTGCTCTAGCTCGAGGATGCGCTCCGTGTCTTGCACCAGGGTCTCATTGTGCAGACGCTCGATCTCAGCATCGCGATTTGCAAGCTCTTCTCGTAGACGCTGCAGTTCAGCCTCAGCCTTAGCGGTCGCCGCGTTGTTCACGTTACGCCCTCGCGGTTTGGGAGTTTGTTTCTGCGGCGTCGCCTTCTCACCCGTTGACGCCCGGCGCCGTTTCGGCGTGGGCTCGCCAATATATGAGCGCTTGACCATGGGGGTTAGCCCCGTAGATGACTCTGGGGTGCCATCGTGAGAGAGATCAGGTCCAGGATCTGAGAAGCGCACACGCTTCTTGGACCGCGGCTTGCTTGGTGTTTTCAATATTGCTGGCAAGGGCGAAGAGACAACTCGCCCCCGCGGCTGCCGTGTCGCACCAACAGTGATAGAGGTGGTGCCGGCACAGTTGCGAGGCGTGCGCCGGAGCGCGATGGGGAGGTCTATGCTCTTTGGATTGGCCATCGTGTTGTGCGCTTGGACGGAGTTAGCCCCAGAAGCATGCATGCATGACAGAGGCCCAATGATAGAAAAGTGCACTTACACGCATCCAATGGTTGAGGGTAATAGTACGATGATTAAGAATAGTCGGGAAGAATTAAGGTGAGTTCAAAAGTCTGGCATTTTGTATTGATGCTTTCTTCTTAGACTCGTCCCACGAACACGCTTTGCCTTTCTTTTTGCTTGTAAGTCGCGTCAAACCGCACCGTTGCAAAGTAAACAGTCGCACCCCTTGTTGCCATTGTCTCCCCCACTTGTTTACTGATTTCCTATTAGAGTTTGGCGGGTGATTGCTAGCTCCACGACCCCCGCCCTTTTGCAGCCAATCAATCCCTGGCGACATGGATGCTTTGGGGAATTGCGGCTCCTCGCTGGGGCTAAGGTGTGGAGCGGAGCTGGTTTGCTATCAAAATGGAAAGCTCCCAACAGAAATCGCGGGTTAGCATTCCGTGTATCGCGAACGACGCGTGAAACGAAGCAGTATTCTGTGCGCGGATATAGGGATCGTTGCTATGGGAGCTGAAGCCCTTGCGTAACGCTAGAATTCATAATTCCTTACCTACCATTGACCGATAGATCTACTTCAAGCAAGCTCTCGCATGCTTGATCGTGTTTGTTGAGATTGCAGTGCCGGAAACCATCCCAGCCGAATGTTGTAATAAGGCACTCTGAACAACAGAAATAATTCTTTAATTGGAAGCCTTAATCAGCGTTTCAAGCGCTCTTGCGTTGGCCAAATTCACACTCTAGAAACTATATGTGTTTTTAATGCGGTTAAGTTATTGCCCAATTCAACAGACTGCTGTTGAAGTGTTCCTCTCTACTATTCGACAGTAGATATTCGACAGTAGAATGATTTGTTTTTACGTTCCCAGAGCCCTACGCATAATCTGCTGGTCGAATTGTCGATACTGACAGGCCTACTCCATAGGTAGCTCACGACAAGTCCAAGAGGCCTTAAGGTTGTGCCAAAGGCTGGCCAGGGGAGAGGCCGCACCTTCCAACGAAGAAATGTTTGTCAAGAGCCTCAGGTAGTGCGCAGTTTCCCAAGAAACACCACTTAATGTGGGGCATAGTTCGAGGGTATATAGGTGCCTTTAATGCCAGCACTTTTCAACCAGACCCCGTAAAAAGGACGTATCCCTGGGTTGACTCGATGGTATGAAAAACGGCAAAAGCGTTCTCCGAATTGGAGCAGGTTTGGGGGGGCCTGCAACTTGACAACTAGAGTTCGCCGACGGTGCAGTTTTTCGTAGACCTGGAATTCGATTCCAGGTCGAGCTTTTTTTTTTTTTTTCTCCCCAACCTTTTTTAATTTTTATTTTTCTACCTTCGTCCCGGACCTTAGCATTTTCCACACAGGTAGACTACTCTCAATAAACCGATTGACGCATTTACGCGGCCATGGCCACTACTATCTGCTACATGCAGGTGAATAAGTTCGCATGACTGTTCACTCGAGGAGCAAATCCCCTGACAAAGACACAGAACATGTTCTCCACACAACTTACAAGCTTCATGTTTTAGCACAGCAACAAGGACAAGGATGTAGATGCTGATGTAGATGTATGTTCCGCCTATTTATGCTCTGATGAGTAGATTTTATGCCCAAGTCGGGCATGTTGTCGCCCAGCACGCCTTCTTCTGAGCTGCTTACCGGGACTCGCGATAATCAACCTTCATCACTCAGACTACAACTTCTACAATCGAGATAGCTTTTCGGTGCACGTTTCACTCTCATTGATCAATCCTTGCCACCCGACCTAATCGTTACCATCTATCTACAGTTACATCGAGATATTCTATGTTGCTTGGCGAATTTTTCATCCAACAAATAACCCACCTCTGTTAGAATAGTAGTCTGCTCACTGGAAATTACGGAAATTTCTACGTAACGAGGAATTAGACGCCCCAGAGCCCAATTACTTAACTTGGGCCAGACCTGAGACCCCAATCTTCACTCGAAATTCGATGACTAAGGACGCTTATTCGCACGTTTGCTAGATTGACTTATAACCTCGTTAAGGAGCTACCTTGCATGTATGCGCAATAATAGAGTGGATGCGAAGAAAAATAGTGATAACATCCTAAAGTGCGGACAGAGTATTATGTGGACTAATCGGCAACATCGGCAACGACGGCAAGCTAGTCAGGCGGAACGCATCATCGAAGCACGAGGAAGTCTGCTTCAGTGTTACAACTTGATTTGCTTTCTCTAGTTTTGAAGATGTACACTCTGATGACAGTATAGAACCGGACCACGAGATAATATCGACGTCGAATTGTGCACAGTTCAATCACAATAGTCTCAAACGCTCCCTAATCACACGAAAGTTTGAGATTTTAGGTAGCGCAGTGCTACCCCCTTGATGGTGTCGCCAATCTGATTCAATAATTCCAAGGCTGGATATAGTTACTCACCCTGTCGTACGATCAGACAACGAACTGCCTACTGAAACGTCTCACCTAATTTCTCTCGTGTTACTCAGTTGACATCAGGGCGGTGGTATACTGGTATGAATGTTATTCAATTCGAGCACAAATTCCCATTAAGTAGGTTTCATCCGTCCTACAGACAGGACGGTAGTGATGGTCCCACCATAGGTTCGGATAAAAGAGAATAGAACATGACTCTGTGTTCAAGACCTCGGGGTCGTCTTCTACCTGTAACCCTATAAATTTCCTGTCGTGGGAGGCTTACACAGAATCCTAGTACGCTCCTGCCCCTGTCCAGTTAAGAGAGTGTCCATCCACAAGTGAAGCCTGAATTGAAAGAGAGATCGATGGAAATTGACAGTAGGTACAATGATTGACTCTATAATTTCATGGAACTGAACGAGAAAGAAGTGGTCTGATTTGTCTCGGTTCCCGACGAATACTGGACGCACACGACGTAGATCACACTAGGAAGCTTCACTTCCAGCCTATCCAAGCTGATCTTTGCCGTGCTCGATAGTGTTCAGGATGGAATTTTGGAAGATGCAGAACAGCATATAAGATGGCCGACGCATATTCAAATTTGAACTTTCGCCCTCTTCACTCCAGGTCTCACTACAAACGTAGCTAGGTATCTACTTGTCAATAAGCCAAAGCTACAAGATGGGCAACAACAATTCAACACCGAGTGCTTTCCCTCCCACCACTCATCTATCCACTCATACATCTACTCATAGTCCCTACCTATCTACTGAGACTCACCGTTCCTTTTCCGTATCACCGTTTGAGCATAGCACCTTAATTTCTATCACTAAGGCGTCTTCCACAAGCTCTCCTCATGGATCATCATCCATTCGAACAACCGAGTACTGCACTTGGGATTGGGAGCTAGAAACCAGTTCTTGCACTCTGCGAACAATCACCGCTCCTACCCCAACCCCCTTCACTTTACCAACCCCAACTGGGCAATATGGGACGTCGGAAGCTAGCTTCTCGTTCCCCTACTACACTTGCACAGATCTCCTCTGCATCGACTCTGTGGCCTCACAGTATGGTTTGTCGCTATGTGCAGCAACGACATTCACGAATTTTGGCCCCTCGGCTGAGACATCGACCTGGCCGGAATCGTCTACTACTCATAAATCGCTGACGACTGCACCGACCTGTGATCCGGAGCTGGATTGGGATTGTCCAGGTCCCACTGTTAAGCCTACATTGACATTGACATTGCACCACCCAACGGGGACATCGTCAGACTACGATGAGACTAGGTCTCCAACAACCTCGAGCACAAGTACGGAGGATTGCGAGTATGGCGTCGGCTGCTTCACTCCTCTTCATCACACTAGCACAGAGAGTCATCACGCAACTACGACCACCACCACGTCTTCTACCAAGCACTCCTACTCGTATCACAGTACCAGTACTAAGCGAACTACTACGTCAACCACTAGCGAATGTGATTTCGCGTGGGATGATTGCACTCCTGCATTGCCGACTGAGCCTACCACGTGGGAATGGGATCCGGATCCGTGGAGTGGCCATACCGTCTCAACAACGATTAGTCCTATTCCACGAGAGAGCGTGGATGCAGAGAACTGACTCTCTACTCAAGATGCCAAGGGGCGCAACACAGATTGGCAGGATTGAAAAGACGGGTGGTGAGGTTAAATTAGATTGTTGAATCGTGTACTAGAGACCAAAAGCAACATAGTCTCCTTTTCCTTCATTATTCAAAAAAGAATAGAAAAAAAAAACCTTATTGTAAAACACTGTCGCTTACGATAGGGTATTCTCAAACAGTAGTTGACCGAATATGCCATGTTGGTGAAATAGGATTGTTGGCGTAATTAGGCATGTCGAGTGCTAAGCTTCGCAATGCGACGAATACGAATCACTAATAGATTCAAGTGAAAGGATGCTAAAGTGGGGTTCAGCAGTTTCGACAGTTGACTCAACGCTCACCTAGCGTGACTCATTCTCAAGGAAAATGTCAATCGTCTCATAAATGACGATACACCTGCCTTACTTCCTTCATTAACTTTCATCAAGAATCTATTCTGAACCATGATGGATGACACGATCGCGAAGCTCCGGCCCCTCATACTCAGGACCGGGGCGGACCCCCGACCCGTCGTTGTGATGACCTGTGGCATTGCGGGTACATAAATCCCCTTATTCCCTGCTGATTATCGAGGCGATGGGGAAAGAGACCGGCTTACATAGTCTCAGGCTCCGGAAAATCTACCCTCTCAAAAGCTCTCGTAGCGGCGCATCCGAACTTCGAGCGTCTCACACTCGACGGGATTCTTGCAGAAAAGCACGGAATCTTCGGCGTGGACTATGCGCCCGAGAAATACCCTGCTTATCTAGATGAAGCTGCAGAAGAGTGTCTTACGCGATTAAGGCGTCTTCTCACAGAAGGAAGTAAAGATGTCGTCTTCGATCGGGCGTTCTGGAATAAACCCGATCGCGACGAAGCCAAGAAGCTCATTGAAAGTCTTGGCGCAAGATGGGTACTCGTTTACCTTAAGGCACCTGATAAGGCAACGTTGTGGCAACGCATATGCAAGAGGAGAGAAGTTGAGTTGAATGCAGATAGTGCGTATTTGATTACGCAGGACGTTTTAGACATGTATTGCAGCGGGTTTGAGGAGCCTGTTGACGAGGGTGCGATTACGGTTGATGCTGGTGCTCCAAATGAGGTACCAGGGTGACACATCCTTCGCGCCGACTCACGAGCCCCTAAATGTACACTTGATATCGCCCAGATGGGTATGTGGATGCATGTTCTCGTCAGTTCGCAACATTTAATTCGGGCTAGTTACTGCGTATCTTCTTCTATTTGATTGATTTATCATGAAGATAAATTCTTTTATAGTCTGGATTGCCACAGTCATGGAAGTGCAAGTCTCGCTTCACAACTCGCTGCGCGTACCGCAAACGATAGGAGACTTTTCAGCCTGCTCTGATCAATGCAGGCTATGATATAACGCACTGGCAGCATGACTCTGGATTCTATGTCTTTAGGACAGCTTATCGATGGGCTGCGACCGCAATACGCGCGAGAAAACATCATATTTCTATATGATTGACGAAGCCATCTCCGGCCGTTTTGGTGTCTGTAAGATCCTAGAGATGTTGAAAGTCAGGTGCCTAACGATGATACCAGACTTGGTTGCATTATGTAGTACTAATCTCTTGAATCTCGCGAACCCGCCGTCAGTTGCCGGCCGGGAGCCATGGCAAGGGCGGTACCACCTACATAGCCAAGCTCTGAAAGGTCGACCAACTTCGAACTCTGAATTGCCTTCAACTTTTCAAAACTACCTGGGTACCTTGAGATGCTTGCGGACATGCTGGCTCGGTTTGGCCTTCGCCCCCTCAGTATGGTTTTATAGCGATCAGGAATTGCAAACAGCAACAATCATATATCACAAGTCATGTCAATAAACCACTTCTCATCGCCAACCGCATCTTCGATATTTCGGGGTAATTCATAGCGATGTGGAGAAATGCTGCAAATGTGGCATACGGATGCCAAGGAGACCAGAACGGGAAGACGGAGGAACAGGGGCATCGCGGGGTAGAGTGCCGCGAATTCAATCTTGGCCAGGACGTATAAGTTCCCCATGTCAGTCGGTGAGTAAATTGACACACCGTATCGTAAGTGAGGTTATTCGAATTGAGTCATGATGTTGAATTCACTATTCATAGTATCCTTGTCTTGGTTGCTCCTGGGCATTGTAGGACATGCTAAGTATATCGTGCCAGGTGCGAGATGGCGAGATACTGATGGTGATCTCGTCAATGCACACGCCGGCAGCATAATACTCGAAAATGGCACTTATTGGTTGTTTGGAGAATACAAGACTGAAGGCCAAGAGGAAGGTGGTGGAGTGGCTGCGTATTCGTCGAATGATCTAGCCACATGGGAGTCTCATGGCATCGCACTAAGTATGAGATCTAGTCATAGTGCTACAGCTGATAATTGATGTGCTGACTGCATACAGAGCCAATTGAAGGGCACCCGTACATATCGCCGGAGATGATCATTCAACGGCCAAAAGTGGTGTATAGTGAGCCGACGGGACAATACCATGTGAGTGCCATAGCAGTACCTTCGATGACAGAGCTGAAAGAACCTAGATGTGGTGGCACGCCGATAATTCGAGCTATGGTCTCCTGCTACAAGGTCTAGCTACTTCAGACACCATTGCTGGTCCGTACAGTTTCGTTAACGCGACAGCACCGCTCGGCAACTGGAGTCAAGACTTCGGCCTTTTTACCGATTACAAGGATGGTCGCTCATATGCTCTTTACTCAAACGGTGACTCACAAGAGGGACGTGACGTATATCTGACCTCCTACGACGACGATGTATCCGCTTTAGACAAGGTCGTTCACCGTTTTGACAAATACGACCTTGAAGCCCCTACGATCCTTCAGACCGAAAAGAGTTACTATGCTTTGATGTCCCATAAGACTGGCTATCGTCCCAACAGTAAGGCACTCTGCGATAGTTCCGCATTATTAGCATGCTCTAAACCCGGCTGTAGACGTTGTTGCATTCCGAGCCGACAAGTTAAACGGCCCATGGTCACAGCCGTGGATCGTGGCTCCGCTCAATACCAGGACATTCAACTCTCAATCTGGCTTCATCCTAAGGATACAAGGCCAGAAAAAGACTACCCACTTATACATAGGTGATCAAGTAGGACTCTGATATTCGTAACCTGGTGGCTCGGAAATTGATCTGTTCACTAGTGGGATTCCAACTCTCTGTGGGAATCTCGGTACATTTGGCTACCAGTCAACATCGATGACGAAAAGAAGACACTGTCTTTGGAGTGGCACGATATCTACGACTTAGATGTGTAAGAAACACTGGCTAGCCGTCTTGATTCCTGAGAAAGCTGATTAGGTTAAGGGAATCTGGGGAATGGTCTCCGGTCAAAGGCGAGGTTTATTTCGGCAAAGACGCAACTACAAGTGGGAATGCATTCAAGCAAGAAGCTGTATGGCATTGACTTTAGTCAATTATTCTGCTATTACTGACCCTTTTCAACTTAGAATTTTGCGAGTGGCGGTACCATTCTTACCGGAATATACGGCAACGATAGCACTGTTACATTCCACGGTATCGAAGGGACAGGAAAGCCTCAATGGGTTTCATTCTATTACCAGAGTCAGCTAATTTCTTCTTCCTGTCATGCCACGAACCTGAGCTAAGTGGAAATAGATACCGACGATATGGGCTTTGGCGATCAGCGTAAGCTTAGAATCATAAAACCGTGTGATCATTACTGACTTTGAATAGCTGGCGGTTCACCTGATCGAATAGGAGGCGCCTGGCAGCTTCGACGGATTAGCAGCGTTGTTGTGAACGGTGATACTGAGAACCTCGAGACGCTGTATCAAAGAGACACTCACAAGGGGATCATCCTGTCAACACCTCTACAGCTCACGCTCAAAAAAGGACGGGAAAACAATATCACTGTTGGTGGGTTGTTCAACGGAGTCGACTACAAGGGAGCTGATCTCGACAGAATCATTGTATATCCTCCAGAGACATAATTCTGGGTTAAGTAATGAAATAACCCAAGGCGGAATTAAGTTTCTAAATTCTGAAGACCGGTGATGTACGAGGCCCGAATTTTGTATCAACTGGTAGGAGTCAGAGGTAGGATCCTCGGCTGCGGATTTAAGTCTATACAACCGGCCGGCATAAGAAAGTCGGCGGGGTAACCGTCCTCAGGCCGATAGACAGTGGGATGTTAACTCTGGAAACACGGGGAAGTGGAAATAAGTGTTGCAGCTGTCGATGATGCATCCTTGAAACACGGCCGGGGTGGTTCGGCTTAGTGGCCGTCTACCTCAGGCCTATCGCCGCATCCACTTAACCATCAACAGTAGTGAGGGATAGCGCTTACCGGGTGGGTATAATGCGAAGAATCGGGTTCGAGGAAAGTTTACGAGCCCCCGCACCGTTGAATTGCATCGGCGATAGTATCGGCGATGCGGAGAGCTGGAGTCTGATTGAAGCGAGACGGGGATAGCGGAAATACGTGCCTTAATACAAATATCTCTTGGAATCATGTATGCAGTTGGTTACTCTGAAACTAGATATAAACATCGTCTGTCCTCAGATTGTATGATTATATTTGAAGTCGCATCGTCCTCATTGCTCAACCAGCTGAACGATTAGAATCGACGAACCCCTCCCCTTCCGTCTAATCATTTGTTCCCAGTTCCAAGATGTCTCAACCAGTGTGGTTCATCACAGGTGTCTCAAACGGCTTCGGCTTGCTCCTCACGCTGCGTGCGCTCAAGGCCGGCCACCGGGTCGTAGGAACTTTACGCAACAAGGCCAGCCGTACCAATGTAGTACAACAGATCGAGGCCGCAGGGGGCCAAGTATTGGAAATGGACATGACCGAGTCTCAAGCAAGCATCCACAAGAAGATCAAGTCCGTCGGACGCATTGACTACCTTATCAACAATGCCGGTTACGCGATATTCGGCGCTCTGGAACAGTTCAGGTGAGCAGCACATCTAGTCTTCTTAGTCAAGTATATGATTGAATAGGGTTGACAATTCTGTGCTTGCTTTTAGTGAGAAGGAAGTAAACACTCAGATCAGTACCAACGTCTTTGGCCCGGTATACGCCATGCAGGCTGCATTAGAAGGCATGAGAGCTCGCCGGTCCGGTCTTATCGTCAACATATCCAGCATAGCCGCAAAGGATCCCTTCCCAGCAAAGTTCGTTCAGACCGCTCACCCCTTACATCATGTGGCTTGTGCTAACGTCGTCATAGCGCATTATATGCTGCATCCAAAGCTGCCCTCGAAGGCGTCTCGGAGTCATTGGCGAAGGAAGTAGCCGATCTCGGAATCGGAGTGTTGATTGTTAACCCAGGTGCATTCCGAACAAACTTCCTCGGACAGTTCCAAGTCTCAGAGACCCCACTGCCAGATGATTATAAGAACACTGCCGTTGGCGCCACGATTGAGAGATTTTCCGTCGCCGATGGCAAGCAGATGGGAGATCCCGATAAGGCCGTCGAGCGCATCTTCGAGATTGTGATGGGTGAGGGCATGGCTGGTGAGCTTACGGGCAAGGTACAGCGTCTCGTGCTCGGTGAGGACGCCTTCACCAGGATGAAGAAAGCCAACGATAAATTCGTCCATGACTTTACGATTGGTGAGAAGGTGGCTCGCAGCACAGGATATTAAGTGAAGCCTCTCATACACGAGATGCTACAGGGAAGAGTTTCAGTAAACCGATCTACCTAGGATTTTTAGGACTCACTTGGCTGTGCCATTCAATTATAAAAAAGGTTGGAAAGAGATTATGATTTACGCAATCACACTAGTAAATATCCTATTGATGAAAGGCGATGCAATTGAAGATGAAGAAGAGGAGAACCAGAGATGGTGAAAGAAAAGAAGCTATCGCGGCCGCTACCCCTTAGCTGGCAACCCCTTATTGGCCCATACTACCCTTGAAACTACTCACGCCGCCTTAGTACGCAACCAATGCGCTATACACCCCAGTTACAAAGCCTTATCCTCCAACAGATAGATATAACCCTTCGATTGGTGACTTATGTCCAAGCGTGGGCATAGGATTATGTAGTCAATCACACATTACCGAGACAATTGACATCATAGAAGTATGCATCTTCTTTTGGTGCCAAACACCGCCAGTATTAACCGCGTGAAGGCAACGCCACTACCGCCTCGCTGCATGCAGCGTTATAAAACTGGGAATGTGGTCTAAGATGTCCGAGACAACGATCAAGGAGAGTATCGAAGGCCTTATGTTCTCGCGGGTGCCACCAATGAGCTCTCTACATGCTCCCTGCCATTATCGACGGATCGGTTCCCCTCACCTGGCGCTGTGGCTCACTATATGAGGACGGCCAAGAAATGATGTCAACGGACGAGGCACTCAGTAAATTGACCAAACATATAGCCATGTGGCTGTGATACTTTATTAACTACGTATGCGTGATCAGGCATGTATTGAAACCTGCCGAGTCGGTGTTTCTGGCCTTGGAAGGGCTTGAAATTTCTATATAAGGAGATGGATGGTAAATGTAGATGTACAGCTGCTTTTTATCCTGAATGATAGAAGAAGACCCCCCCTGGTCTATCGCCCAATACCTGATCTCTGGTTTTCTTACACCGGGCTTCCCATTAATCTATCCCATACTATGGCAACGAAACCAACTATTGTTTTCATACCGGGAATGTTCCATACCCCCTGGTTCTTCGACGGATTGCGCAACCACGTCTCTCGTCGCGGGTACGATACAGAGGCGTCAAGTCTAGCCTCGGCGGGCGCTACCGTTGCAGTCGCGAAAGAGGGGCTATCCGGCGATGCGAAGCGCGTCCGCTCCCTGCTGACCGACCTCATCGACGAGGGGAAGGAAATTGTAATCGTAGCACACTCTTACGGCGGCCTCGTTGCTTCGAACGCCGTGGCTGGCCTAAATATCCAGAAACGCAGTGCGGCGGGCATGAAAGGCGGAATAATTCTGATCCTCTTCCTAGCTGGCATTGTCCTTCCCTCCGGACAAAACCTCATTGGACTCGCTGACCCGACCTCATCCCTCCCTTGGGAGGATACAGAGGTAAATACCTCTTTCTGGACATATTGTAGCATTAGGGGCTAACCGAGTGATACACAGGATGGTTTCATCGTACCGAACAACCCTCATCATCGCTATTACGCAGACATCGAGTCTTCGCTCGCGACAAAAGCCCTCAACGGCCTCCAGCCGATGTCTTCACGAGTCTTGACGGACATATCCGGATATGAGCCCTGGAACGACGGCTTCGGAGTCGGCTACATTTTCACCGAAAATGATAATACACTGCCTATCGACTTACAGAAGACCATGTGTTCTCGTTTTCCAGAGGGTTCATTTAGTACCAGTCTTGATTCTGGCCACTCGCCCTTCCTCAACATGCCTGATGCCGTTGCCGAGGCTATTGACGAGGCTATTGAATATGTTGTCAACTTGCAGCGTATAGATGCCTAGTCTGACGGTAACGTTGGGAATAGAACGACTGAGGCTGTAAAGGTTATTGAGGAGACTGATGGGAACTATTCAGAAGGATCGGTGGTTGCGTTGTTCTTATCAGGAAACTAATAATTATTAAGTTAGCTTGATGACACTCGCAGAAAGTGGTGAGTTTCAAAGGGAGGAAGTCAATTGCCAATTCCAAGAATGCATCCAGCTTTGGTCGCGGCCCGCGAAGCTAGGATATGCCATAGATGTGGAAAGGACAGCAAATTATAATAAAGGCCCAAGCAGGCGAGATAATCTGTGAGAGGATTGGACTTCAAATCGACGAGTGGCTGACAGAGGGACTTAAGCCCTAATCCCTAAAGAGGCAATAAATTTCTTTTACATTTTGAACACAGTAACTGCATAAGCTGCGTCGAACTTTGAGTCGATGCCACAGCTAACTAATACAAGCCCCAATTAACTCCGAATCTAATGCACGATTATAACAACCACTCAGGTACATCAGAGAAAAGCCAGGACTATATCTACAATTTCATGCCCGACATCTTCGCCACCCTGAGACTCTGTCTCATGCTCAGATCAAGCATGATCTCTTCGCTACCGCCGGGGATGGCATATGCGCGAACATCACGGTAGAGGCGCTCGACCTTGGCACCCTGGCCACCACGCGAGTAGCTGAGACCGCCGAAGATCTGACTGGCCTCACGGGCGCAGAACTCGAAAGTCAGAGTGCTTTGGGCCTTGAGGCCGGCGATAGCGCCACCAAGACGCAGCATGGCCTCGGTCTCGCCCATCTTCTGGCACTGGTAGACCAGGTTCTCAAGCCAGTTGTACGAGGCTTCTATCTGGCGTGCCATGTGCGCCAGCTTCATGCGGATTACAGGGTGCTCGATGAGCTTCTTGCCAAATGTTCGTCGCTTGCTCGCGTATTTGACTGACTCTTCGTAGCATACCCGCGAGAACCTTAGGGATTGAATGATGATGCCTACGCGCTCATGGTTGAAGTTGGTCATGATGACTGCATGATGGTTAGCCTTTAAGCACTTGTCTCATTGTACGAGTAATCACTTACCCTTGAAACCCTGGTTCTCCTTGCCCAGCAGGTTTTCTACTGGTACCTTTACATCCTCAAATGTGATGTATGTTGTGCCGCTGGACCACACACCTTGGCAGTCCATGCGCCTTGTGCTGACGCCGCCCATATCGCGCTCAATCAGCAGCAGGGAAACCCCGTTCATGCCTGGGCCCCCGGTTCGGACAGCAGTCGTGAAATAATCACACCAGATACCATTGGTGATCCACTTCTTCTCACCGTTGACGATGTAGTGCTTGCCATCTTCTGACAGTTTGGCCTCGCATGTCAAGTTCGCTACGTCACTTCCGGCATCAGGCTCGGTGATGGCCAGACAGATGCGCTTCTCACCGGTCAGGATGCCTGGCAAGATGCGGTCCTTGAGGGCTTTCTTGCCGAACTTGACCAGCGGCGGCCCACCGATACCGAAACCGCCGATCATGTTCCAGACAAACCCGCCGGAGCCGACGCGCGACAGCTCATCAGTAACGATCATCTCGTGGAACAGATCCCATTTCTCAGGGGGCACCGACTTGACGGTGTTCTTGGTGTATTCCACAGGGTAATGCACTCCCAGCAAACCGGCCAGGTATCCGCGACGGCCGGCCTCGAGGAAGATCTCTCGGGGCACCTCCTTCTTCTCGTCCCATTCCGTGACGTACGGCTCGATCTCGCTCTCGACCCATTCGCGGACTTCGGCGCGCAAAGCGGCGTGAGACTCGTTATAGTAGGGAGAGTGGTACTAGAAGGCGACTGTTAGCTACACTGGCGAACGGCGGGCTTCTCCGATAGACGCGGGAGGTGGTGCGTACGTTCTGGTACCAGCTGGGATCGGCAAAGGGGATCTGGGAACCGTATTGCTCTAGAGCCTCGCTCTCTTCCTGCTGGGACGATTGAACGGGGGCTTTCGTGGGCTCGGGCGCGGCGTATGTGGCGGAGGGCTTCGCCTCGGCCTTTGGCTCCGACTTGGGCTCGGGCTTGGGTTCGGGCTGGGGTTCGGACTTGGGTTTCGAATCGAGCGATCCGATCTGAAGAGAAGGCTTGTACTTCTTGAGGACGCCTTCGTTGTGGTATTTCCAGAATTGCTTCGACGCATCTTTGCCCGCGACTCGGCTCAAGATCTTTTTGCCACCTGCGATTGGGAATTGGAAGTTAGACCATATTCGCCACGTCGTACAAGTATTTGGTTGAGATGGCGCGGGCGTGAGCAATTGCTTCGCTGCCATAGCTATCATGGTAGGTTAATAGGGGGTTGATATACCTGGGTGCTCCTCCTGGAACTTGGTCAAGTCGTAGACATCGTCATCGACAACGATCCATAGTGAGTCGGCTTTATTGTGCGACGCGACGTCGGCTTTGCTAAAGGTTTTGGACATGATGGACAGAGAGCGAGCTACACGGAAGGGCGTGAATTAAAGGTGGGATGGTGTGAATTGAGCTGCCAGGCACAAAGTATGAATGGAGACGAGACAGAAGTTAAATAAGAGGAAACATGGGAGAAATAGCCATTCCCAGCTGGCCCGCTGTATTATTAGTCGGTTGAGACTAGTACTGAGTATGACGGAGCTCGGCTCGCATTTTCACATGTTGCCGCAAACAGCTCCCGCCAGTCTACTAACATAATTGGCTGACAGGTAATTGTGCGGGCTTCCAGCGAGTCACGAGTCACCTATTGCTGACAATTGGAAGCCGCAGAGAATACCTACAGCAGGTATCCCTTAGCGCATAATGTAGTGCATTTGGTACCTACAGCGAGCGCACTATGGTTAGTGGGTTCTTGCGCCCCATACCCCATACTCCCGATTTCTGGGGTTCCCATAGCAAGCACTTGAAGTCATTTAGCATGTGATACCCTCTATCTCTTCAGTACCTACCGAAGACTAGTGATGTCATGTGTTGGCCAGCCCACGATAATCAGCCAATGGGACCTGCATAGAAAACTTACCGAGGCATGTTTCTTTTATGGCTAGCAGCACGCTTGTTCGGTACGCGACATTTCTCGGTATTGCCCGTGGTGAGTTTATGTGCCTGTATATATAAATGTAAGTATACCTCTTGCAAGCCGCTCTCAGCGTCTCTGTGTCGCGCACCATTATAACATGGTCTAATCCTCTATTGCTGCTACCCTCGCGGTTGATCTTCTCTCTAAAGTGCAATATGCTGCGCGTCAAGTCATGAGATGTCAGTAGTGCGATATCGTGTACCAACAGTGCTTGGCGTAGAGAACCGTTGACGAATGAATGGGGCCTGATTGAATACCTACAACAGTCTTGTTCGTGAAGGTGTTTAGCCTATGGTACAACCTTTCTGATGTCCTGTATCAAATAGGATCTTCGATTGCCTGTATATGTATTTATACACTCTGCCAAGAATGGCTCGATAGAATCGAAACGGACCACTGCCCACGTGGGTATTTCGAGCCAAGTGCAAATGACTGACCTTAAAGCCACCTTTGTCGCAGCATAAGCCCAAATGCATACATCATGAAGGCGCAGGGTATTGATTTTAGGACCATGAAATATCGGAATGGAATAGCGATGTGATGCACGTAACATACTATTCACCTAACGGGTGTCTAGACGGATATATGCATTGCCCTGTTATTCCCCTTCAAAAAAGCTGTGGTTCGGAACGAATTCTACTAACTTCAAGTTCGATATCCTCGCGATAAATGAAGTATATTGACCGACATTGAGGCTTCACTCCCAAACGACTCCTCTGTATCAAGATTTCCGGGTTTGATCTCAGCTAAGGGTTCTGACTCCTAATTTGGCTTAGTTGCAGAGAAGTAATCATGCAAGAAATTGTTCGTGAGAAGTTAAGTACCTAGGTAATTGGGGGCTGAGTCTGCGAAGCCTGCAGGCCCCTTGTTTCGTACTTGGCGGGCTCCCTCATTCTCGACACTGATCAATCACTCTTTATTTGAAGCATGCATCACGTCTGCTGTCAAAATGTGTCTCTCACTATATTACGCTGCGCTACGATACTCGAAACTAGATTCTCCAGTTATCACTCACAATTAAGCCCAGGCTTTCCTGTTTGACGAGTAACATTGACATAATGAGGCTTATGAACGCCCATACGCGCCAAATCCACAACTTCATTTCCTCGGATGACAGCATTGATTTTGCAGTTCTCTCTCATACATGGGGCTCCGATGAGGTTACTTTGCAAGACTGGCAGAGCTTGTCTACGGCCGAACTCGAATTGAAAGAAGGCTACCGCAAGATTGATCATTGCTGCAAGCAAGCAGCTAATGACGGTTACAATTGGGTATGGATCGATACCTGCTGCATAGACAAGACAAGCAGTGCAGAACTGTCAGAGGCCATCAACTCTATGTTTCGCTGGTACCAGGATGCCGCCCTATGCTACGCACATCTACAAGACGTTTCCGACGATGTCACCGAGGATGCTCTACTCCCCGCATTGGCGGAGAGCCGGTGGTTCACTAGGGGTTGGACTCTACAAGAATTACTCGCTCCTCCCGACGTCGTCTTCTTTTCGAAGAATTGGCAGAGGCTGACTACAAAACTGAACTCAGTCGAGATTCTTACTACTATTACGGGCATAGAGAGAGCATACCTTGAGGGTGATCCTCTCGAAGACGCTAGTACAGCAAAGAAAATGTCTTGGGCGTCTACTAGGAAGACCACTCGCATTGAAGACGTTGCCTATTGTCTGCTGGGAATTTTTGATGTCAACATGCCACTGATATACGGCGAAGGTAAAAAGGCGTTCAGACGACTACAGGAAGAAATCATGAAGGCTAAACCAGAAGATCATACCTTGTTCGCTTGGGGAGACATCGTGGAAAAAATGTCAGACATTCCTTACATAATCGCCGACAGACAAGAGGCTGCCGAAATGGAAATACCCTGGGACGCTTCAAAAGTTACACAGCCTCTCTCAGGTCTACTAGCGGAGTCTCCAGCAGACTTTAAAAACTCCGGTGGCTTTATGATGGCCAACGTCGCCAACAAGTTCTACAAGGCAAGTTCCTTGGCCGTATACTTATAGCACCTATATTCAACTAACATAATTTCCACAGTACGCGCCCAAGGGTATCATCACAGCATTCCCGCAGACTCAAGACAAGACCACCCGACTGCATATACCAGTACAGTTTGATGTTTATCAATCAATATGCTACTGGCAACGACCTCAACTTGCCGTGCTACGTGGCACTGCAGTAGCTATCTTGCTCTGCTGCCACGAGAAATCCCCCAATCATCTTCCAGGAATTCTCCTTCGTAGCTGTAGCGAGAAAACTTTGTTCAGTCGGACGCGGGAAATCTGCCTACGGTACACGGGAACGTCGATTTCTCTAAAGCCGGTATTTTTCAAATATCGCGCCATGGTCAACATTGGACCACAGAGACATATACGTATCGAGTCTGGCGACATAATATTCCGGCGGTATATTTGGGATAACGATACCGCGGCCATAGGATGGCGGACTTTCACACAGGGCAACGCTGTTTCTGACGGTATCATAAAGATGCATGGGATTACGAATGGACCGATCAGTCTATTATTCAATCGTCACTGTCAGGTATCGTGTCGACATGCATTCAGTCTCAAGTTCGAGCGAATCGAGATAAACAGCGAAGACACGGCAGGCTTAGCTGTATCTCTCATCCCAATGGATGACGGGCCCCCAGAAGGAACCAAGTTCAAGCCACTGAAACCGGATTTTGATCTCAAATGGAGTTCTCGCGGCCAGTGTGTGCGCTGCGACATACCTCCCGAGTTTAGAAAGGTCCTGGAGATACCATCGGGCACTGTGGCTATTGATATCCTACCTTTTCCTGTCGTCACAATCAAAGCTGAACGAGTTCCTTTAAACCCAAATGGCAATATAAAAGATGCCTTTGTCGATGTTTTAGATATTGTGATAGCAGAAAGATTACTGCCTTACCACCCTACCCAGCATCAGGGGAGTCATGAGAAGACTCATTAGACGCATAGCTCGATAAAGGAACTGAGACCTTCAAGCAGCAGCCCGACAAGCATGTCACTTACTATGAAGCGGTCACCTCTAGCTACACCAGGAGAACCACACATACCGGTATCTCGTCAATTTTGGCTATTCGTCGATTGATGCATTTTTGGCACTCGGGGCTACCCTAGGTGATAAGCGTGTTGCCCCTGCACAGCTTTATGATGGTAAAGCTACACGCCATCCAAAAATGATGCTACGCTACATCCCTTCGACCATGGGAAATGATAATTCCATCTCTCACATACATGAGTCGGTTGAGAATCGAGATGAGTCGATCGTCGATGGCGCCCAAATCTCAATACATCGTCGATAAGAGTCATCTCTAATACGACCTACACACGTCGGTTATTAGATACGACCCGCGCTACCAAATCGACAGCTCCGAGCTCAGATAAGCTGCACATTCAAAGACACCTGAAGATAAACCATCAATTTATGTTTTATCAACGGGCCGCTACATCGGATTCGGTTCCCTGGATAACGGTCCCTTAGTAGCCCATCTTATAGATCAAGGCTTCAATTTAGCCAGAATGTGAGGTCCGACAAAAAAGGCCGGAAGCAATATAAAGAAAGCTAAGATCGGCCTCCAAGCTTTTGCGTTCCGTGTCTAGGTGTCGAGATTTAATTACTTCCAATGCGGTTTCGTGTGTAATGACGTGACGGGTAGCATTCGTGCCTTGGAAGTCCGACTCATCATGACGATCAGAAGTCACACTTCTTCGGTGGCATCGTGTCTTTTTTCCGCTAGCGGATGTTCTCTGGCAGCACTTATACATCGGTATGGTGCTTTTCGCGGTGATAAAGCATCATCGTCCTCTTACTGTGCCCGACTAGTCGTAGCACCACGGATCAACAGTAGTGGCCCGCAACCTGGACGCCAGGAGAAAGCGCAAGGCGCAAGTAGATCATGGCAATCATACCGCGATACATGAAGTCTGTGGCTCCGCTGGCATTGTGGCTGTGGACATTGGCTGTCTCTGGTGTACCAAATTGCCCTTTTCCAGGAGCAGCTTTCCCCAAACCAACCAACTTAGCCGCATCGCCAACTATACAAACCGCCCTTAGCAATCTAACAGCAGCATTTCAAGCCTTTGACGAGACAGCAGCAAATAACCCAAATGGCACATCGTGGTCCCTTCAGATATTCTCCGTCTCGTCTGATGAGCCACTATGGGAGCACTACCATACGGCGCAAAATCTCCTCGACCTGGAGGAAGGAAACTTCACCGTTGGCCCCGATACGATATATCGACTCGGGAGCCTGACTAAAATCTTCACGATGTTGACTTTTCTCGCAGAGGCTGGTGACACGCACTGGAACGATCCGGTAACGAGATATTTACCTGAGTTGGAACTCCTCGCCCCGAAGGCACAATCAGATCCTGTCATGAGTGTCGATTGGAATAGTGTCACACTCGGTGCTCTGGCGAGCCATATGGCTGGGATCGTGAGAGACTGTACTAAATCCTATGAAGATAGCTTCGAGTTAACAGCATCGCTGATAACGTTGTGGCAGATGCTCTCGAAGGCGAATTGACCCAGGAGCACAACCAGACTTCACTCATGGCTCAGGTTAGTATGCCAAAGTCTGCCATTCGTGGCCATTTTCACTATGCCAGGAACATCAGTTCCTCCTCGGTAGTTTTCTGCCCTTGACAGTTTTTGAAGCCCTCTGCATCGCTCGCGAAAGCCCGCAATTACTAATAGCAGATTCCAGGGGTTCCCTGCCGCGCCCCCCACTGATGTCCCTTTCTGCGGTGAAGTAATACCTTGCAATCGGGCTCGTACGAAATATCCAGCTTGACCGCCTTACAGAAATGAACACTAATCACGGCTTATCAGAGCTATTTGCCGGTCTAGCGATTGTTCCCCCATCGTTTCAGCCCTCTCATACGCCCGCGTACTCGAACCTAGCTTATCAGCTCCTAGCGTACGCGCTCGAGGCCATCACGAGGAGAGACTTCGCGCAAATGCTTGAGGACGACGTCCTATTAAGACTCGGGCTCAATCACACGTATTACCTGCGGGCTCCTCCTCAAAAGCTCGGGGTCATCCCACCTGGGAATGAGCAGGGGTGGAATTTCAGCCTCGGAGAATCAAGCCCGTAAGGTCCCCTCTTCCATATTCTCCACGCTAATTCTTTGTCCTGTACGTTCTTTGCTGATGGACAAATTGTAGCACGGGCAACATGTACTCCTCAATCTCGGACATGTCGAGTCTCGGACGAGCCATCTTCCGCAACACCATTCTCACCGCAGCGCAAACCCGGCGCTGGCTCAAACCAGCCGCGACAACAGCCGACATACTCGAAGGGCTGTCCTATCCCTGGGGCTACCGTCGGATCCGCCTGGGGCCAGATGGCAGTGGTCTCGCGAACCGGATTGTAGACTCGTATAACAAGGCTGGCAGCATCAATCAGTACGCCTCACTACTGGTTATGCTACCTGACTACGACGTAGGTTTTGACGCGCTGCTCGCCGGTGGATGGCCTGGGAACGCGAACTGGAACATGGCGGACACGATCGGGCCCATCCTGCTGCCGGCGCTTGAGGCCGCGGCGAGGGAGCAGGCGAACGAGATCTACGCCGGCACATACAGCAGCAGCGCGACGAATAGCTCTATCACGCTCAGCACGGACCCGGAGAAACCTGGCATAGGCGTCGACCGCTGGATCAGTAATGGCACGGACATGATGGCGGTGGCGGTGCTGTACACATTGGGCAGCGCTGTGCCAGGGCCAAGCATACGGCTGTTTCCCACTGGTCTCGAGAGTAGTAGTAGTGGTAGTGGTGGGAAGAAGATTGCTTTCAAGGCTATGATTGAGAACACGGATAGGCCGGATCACAGCCAGAGCATGTTTTCGACGGATTGCGGCACTTGGGTTAGTCAGACTGTTGCCGTTTACGCGGATTACCCGCTTGATCAATTCGTCTTTACCCTCGGGGAAGATGGGAAGGCGGAGAGCGTGGTGCCTTTGGCTTTGAGGACGTCGCTTTCGAAGGAAAGCTGATCTTTGGTGGGAGGTACGCACACATAGGGATAATAGAATAACAGTAATACACGAGCTTATGATAAATTTATCACAGACAGGTTCGGCCACATCTAATGTAATCGTAAAGTCTGGAATACAGTACAAAACAACTTCAGAAGCTGAGCTGCAAAAGTGTGTATTGATGCGGCTAGCTAAGATCGATCCGCATCGATGGAGATCGGTTTGTCTGCCTCCAAACTCCCGTGGCCTTTTTGATGGACTAAGAAATGTACTCACGACGAAGGAAGTGAAGAGCATAACCTGAAGTAGACTGTCAGCGTAACTCAAAACATCATTACGAAGGTAGACAAAATAAATACTTAATCGCGATGGGCATTGTACTTACCGCCTTCGTTATCTTCTCTTCGCATAGCACTTCTCATGGGGCCTTTGGCTGTAACAGGACAAATCCGTCCGCTTTTCGTTCCTCCACGTCACGTAATGGGATACCAACGATGCCGCCTTGTCCAGGGGGCGATTCCATCCATACGGTCTTTTCCCGGTTCGACTCGTTATTCAGTTCTTCAGGAGTTGATTTCTCTATGTTGCAAAACCCCCGCCTTCCGCCTTCCGCCTTCCGCCATCCAAAGAACCAACGGGTTCTGCAGGCCGCGAGCTTGGTATTCCTTGTCACGCTTAAGGTACCAAGCCCACATCTGCTTCACATCGTCGCTTTGATGCTCTAAGAAAGAGGTCCATTTCTCTGGTAACCATTCTTTCACGGATTCCCAGTCATTCGTTGCTTTCCACGGCTCAGGATCTTCATCCTGTAAGTGCTGGCCCTCGTTATCCTATCAATATTAATAAATTCCTCAGAAAAGAACAAGAGAAAACATTCCTGTCTACTTACACTCCCCGTGGAATTGGTAGAAGCGGGATGAGGCTCAGGTGAAACTTTATCCCCGATATCAGCCGTAGATGAAGACATGATGCCAGCTGGTAACGACAGGATACCGTTAAGGTCTTGGAAGAGAAGCGATGACGGATGATCTTGTCTTAGTTGGTGTTGCAGGTGGGAGAGCAGAAAAAGAGAGCAGGAAAGGCGGAAGAGAGTTGAAATAGGGATGAGAATGGGACAATCTGGTGGACTGGGTTACTACCAGAACTGTCAAAAAATACAAAAGAAACTGCGTATTTGCCTGGTAGTTATATTTAGGCGTTAGAAAGAGCATTTGCCAGGTCAAAGCACTGCACTGTTTGTTCTAGCAGAATTGTTTACCACCTATGCAGCTTGCCTACGGGAAGTACCTCTCCGTGGGAGGTATCTGAAGGTAATTGATACATGAGTACACTTTGCAGTAAAGATGTACAGAGTACTTGATTTTCTCTTCTATAACTACGTATCGAGATCTCTAGGTGATATTATTTCTTTCAATGCAAGGTGAACAAGCGATCATGCTTATGATTTCAACCAATATACTGCTTAACCGTAACTAGGTAAAGCTAAGTTATGATTTAGGTGCCGAAGAGGAGAATTACAAAAGACCTTCTCGGTATTGTTCTTATTTCGATCGTTAGGAATTATACAAGCTTCCTATAATTTTATTGCCTAAGAGTCAACCCGACCTTCATGATATTTGGTACTAATACAATGCTTTAAAGAATATGAAGATAAGCACGTATTTAACTTTGCTTCTATTAGATGATTAATGTCTAGAACACTAATGAAGGTCAAGTTTACCGGTCTTTGGATCTTGATCTTGACGGTCCTCTAGCCCGGCTCTTGAACGGAAAGTATTCAGGCGGCTTCACACGCCCTCTGCCTTGTTTACATTGGCCATTACACTGTTTTTCCTCGCACGTTGTCCCTCCTGCGACATAAGCACTCCGACTTAAAGGCGGCCGTGAGCCGGCTCGGATTCTCGGTGTCGATGATCCGGTGGGATTCGTTGATGTGGTACGGCCTCGGCTACTGGTGTCGGAATTTGACCGCCCACGAACTTGTGCAGCATTCTTCCTATGAACTTCGCCATCAGCGACGAATTCTTGGCTCTCATAGACTATGGTTTGTTCGTGGGTCTCAAGCGGTCCACGCCCTGGTTCTTCAGATATAGACTTGCGCGACGCGTTGCACTCGCTTAAAGAGATGGAATCAGGAGACGGAGAGGACGGGTTTTGCAGAGACATTTCTCGAAATTCCGTTACTGCTGCTCTCATAAGAGCGTCAGTTTCCTTGACTGTCTCACTCGACCTTTCTTGCTTGTTATTGGTTGACACACGCGCTTTGTACAATGCATCGAGCTTATAAGGATCAAAGGAGTCTGGCATGGCGTCGTTACAACCCCACTTGTTCCGCAAATAGTCTTCATATTCGTACTTTTCTCTATCATATCTTGGCGGCCGGTTGGTTAGATTATCCATCTGGTTCTTCTGCAGATACGACTTTCTGACTGGCATGTAGTTGTCCGAATTTTCCAGCCTTGTGTGTTGTTTTTTGACCTGTGATGTTAAGTGGCCACCGGAATCCAGTCGTTTGTCCATAGTCAGAGAATATGACAGAATAATAGCCTGAGTCAGGGTCTTCACATTGGGAGTGAATTCACTCAATGTTGACGTTAAAGGCTGTTGCCAAAGTTTGACGCGAGGAGCAGTCTGATATTTTCTGGAAGCTTGGAACACCTTCTTTGTTAAGTAGAACAATGCTATTTTAAACCAGAAACTACGGGCCGTTATCCCAGGTGACTAAGGCCACCCGTGCTATATGTTTAGAGCAGGTTTCTTTGTCTTACGAGCCCTATTTTGTCCAACTATATTGAACGATACTACGTACGTTCACCAGGCATTTTGTCGGAGGATGTGTGTGCACCGCTTTCACAGACGTACGTATCACCTCTTTCTTCAACCGCGTGACCTTCTTTCCTTGTCACCTTCCCACACCGTTACACTTTCATGTGCTTCCTGTACCCTTGGCTCCATTATGCCCTAGTTAGGGATATCTGGCCCAGAGTGAGTGGATAGCCTACGCAGGTAGCTAGAAAGGGGTCAGTAGCTAGGAATGTGCATTGATCTCTTGGCCCTTGTCCCGTTCAACGGGTACTTGGGGGGACAGCCTGAATATATAGACGAAGCCTACTAGTTATGCACCTCTGTCTCATTGGCATTTTCTGATCTTATGGCTTAGCTACGTTAGTTACAGTTATGGATTTTCAACTGATTTTTGATAGTACCACCATACTAATTATACATCTATCAAGGAACAAACCTATTCCTAATTCAAATCATATCTATCGAAGTTGTGTCTCATTACCATGAAAGAGAGGGGTATCGTGCCATTGCTGTCGCTTTTATCATTTTCCGTTTCCCACCGTAACATCTCTACAACCACCTTGTAGCTTCTCCGACTGCTTGCAAGGGACCAATATGGGCCACGTATGCATCTGGGCGAACGAGAACGTAGCCGGCGTTATTGAAGCCGTATGCCTTGTGAAGACATCCGTCCAGATCTACATATCCTGCCTGTCCGCTTTGCTGCTCGCTAAATATCGTATGAACTGTGACTGCGGCCTCAGTACCATCGAGGAAACTGGTCTCGGCACGGTTTAAATCGCCCTCGCTAGCGTGGTCCGGACCTGACCCCGAAAAGAGTATGAGGTGATGGTCGGTAGGGTTCAATAGATCAAGCATCCATAACTCGCCCTCTGGTCCCTTGATTTTGCCGTCAACAGCCCTATCGCCTCCTTTAAACGGACCGTTGAAACCACTCGCCGTTCCGACGATATCACTATGGCGATATCGAATGCGGAGCTGTGATATGAAGTGGAATTGTTTCATCATGCGCCCTTTGTTTCTTGACATCACAGGTAGTAGCCATGGAAGGATCAGATTGCGTATGAAAATGAAGATAGGGTTCGTCGATGTCACATAGGTGAATGCTCTGTCGGTGCTTGTTAGGAGGTACTGTCCGACACGGTGTCGCTCACTGTTATAGGTATCGAGGAAGGAGTCCGGCTTTTCCCCGCGGAGGACGGCAGCGAGTTTCCACCCAAGATTGATTGCGTCTTGTATTCCAGTGTTCATCCCCTGGCCTCCGGCGGGTGAATGAATATGAGCGGCGTCGCCGGCTACGAAGAGCCTCCCATCACGGTAGTTGTTAACGCCTCGATGGTGAAGCCTGAATTTGGTGACCCATGTTGCATCGTGCAGAGAGCCACCGCCGGGAAAGATTTCCTGCACGAATTCTTCAATTTCTTCCAGTTTAGGATCGCGTGTAACATCCTGACCAGGACGAGATACCACCAGCCGGACTCTTCCGTCTTTCAGCGGTAGCACGACCAATGCGCCATTTCCTAGGCACATATAAGCCTGGCCTCCAGGCATTTGAGAATCCATGAAAGTATCGGCACAGACAAACTCCTGGGGGTAGGCGTCGCCGTCAAAGGTGAGACTGGAAGCATGGCGAACCGCGCTGTGTGCGCCATCGGCCCCAACCACGTACTTGGCCCTTATTTCCTCTTCTCCATCCTTAGTGACCACTGTGACACTAACACAATCAGTATCTTGAATGATGGCCTTGGCTGCAGCCCCCATCTCAACTTGAACTCCATGTTTAGCGAGCATTTTCTCAAGCCAATGTTCAGTCTCATTCTGAGTGATGATCAACGGAGAAAGAAACTTTGTCCCTGATGCCAAGACGTCGTCGACGTTGATTGTGGCTAGTTTCTTGCCAGACACACACAAATTGGCTCCTCCGGCTCTCTTTCCTAATCTTTCGAGGTCTGCAGCATCGCTAACGCCGTGTCGGTTGAAAAGCTCGAGTGTTCTGGGTTGCACAACGAGTGCGCGACTGTATGGTGATCTCTCAGCGGCCTTGTCAATGATGCGGAAAGAGACTCCTTGAGTGGCTAGCTCAAGGGCCAGGGTCATTCCCGTGGGTCCTCCGCCGACAATGAGTACGTCGACTTCCTTCTGCATCATAGAAAAAGGTTCAATAAGCGAATTTGATGACTATTGTAGGTGTGATTTTATGTGAATGATAATCGTTTTATCTTAAATAAGGATGCTGGTGGAACGTTCGCTTAGGAATGAGATCCTGAGGATTCTTATATGATACAGTGTCTCCTGATAATATTCTTCCTTTCAGTTTGAAGCTCGCCCTGTACGGGGAACGGATACCGACCTCTCGGGCGCACTGAGTAGCACCGGTCCATAGACCTCCGACCTGCCACCGCGAGATAATTGTGGAGTGAGCTCTGACCCCAAGGTCTCGCGCAAGGGAGAGAGACGGTCCCGCTTAGTAGCTTACTAGACGGCGATGCCTAACACGGCAATGGAGGGTGGTGCTCTTGGCGCTAATTGGTGTTGACAATTCGACCCAGGCGAAAGAGGGATAATACTAGAAAGCTCGCGCCCCGATTCCCCGTCCTGCTTGGACATTTCCAGCTTGACGATGCTAATTTCCAGCTTCTTTCCGAAGTCAACTTCTCGTGGCTCGGGTAGAACCGCTAACCGGATAAGCTGACGAAATCACAGTGACTCAGAACGACCACTACCGTATAATTCTCGTGCTGGGTGTATTAGAAATGGTCGCGCGATACCTAGACATATTAGCTAACCTACACTTCCCGTTGAGATCCATAGTTCAATCGCGATGCTAATTACCGGCATACCTGATGTTTTTCTTTGAGAAACTTCGGCTCGTTCGGGGGGCAGCGTGTCTGTGTCAGATGGTTGGCTGTAAGCATGTTACGCATTTAACGCAGCCGGCCTAACCGAGCCCTTGCATTGAGCAACCTCATATGACTAGGCATAGGAAAGCTTCTGTCATTTTTCTTTCGCCCTCAGCTTAAGGGAAGGGTAAACTCGAGAAGTGACGAAACGTGTTGGCCATGGCAAAACGCAACGCTATACACGGATTGGGTCTACTCGCGCCATTGTATCCGAAACTAGCATGGTTACCTATTTTTAGATGAGAGGATCACCTTTCCATTAAGCATTCGTAACTATGGTGTAGTTTACTTTACGGCACATCTTCTTTTACTTTTGCTTGTCGTTACAAGGAACATTTTATGAACGCGAGGAGTCGAGCCGCTCTCTGCCGATGCGGCCACGTTGTAGCATTACAGTAGCAAAGTAATTCGCGGTTCCTGAAATTCCGGGGTTCGTTCCGCTTTGTTTGCTACATTCTTTCAGGCTTTTCACGATACGTATATGTCTCGGCTATGGTCAAGGTATGCTAAGGTTTCAGTCACTTCTGTCATTCCTCTGTCACCATGGGTGTAAGCCAAATTGAAATAAGAATTCCTTTCCCCCAGCTAAGCGACGCGGTACGGTACAAAACATTGTACATTCGGCATGAAATTAAAACAGCTATATACATGAGGAATACGTTGCGAGTGTCTGGGCAAGTTCGATGCGAAACTGCGCTGCTTCTAGATTACTGGTTGAAGCCATGTGGTCGGCGTTGTTTAAGCGAGGGATGACAACAGTAGTTGACAGCGCCTAAGGCACTAAAATGGCCCCTGGCCGCGAGATCTACAATCCCGATCAGTGTCCCGATCGACCCGCTGATCTAAGCCGGCCGGTACTCTGTCTGGTGACGACGCACTGACCGCACTGGTATTCATATAAATAAATCTACTATTAAGAAGAACAAGTTTCGTGAGAAAGTTATCAGAAGACCTACTCCAAAGCATTTTCTTGCTAGCTAAGAGGGAGCACACGTCGTCTTGTGATGATTGCTCATGGGTAGCCCTGGGATTCGAGACCTAAATCTATGACTTTTGATGCTTGTGCGCACGTCTTCTGGCACTAGTCCATTACCTGCGACTAAGCACACAATGAGAGCAAGTCGAGATTTATTTAAAAACAAGCATGAAGATTGATCGTTGGATGAAATCTGAGGAAAATAATTAAATACAGGCGCATTCGTGATATACCAGGGTTGGCCGGCTATCATGGTTGATGACGCCTCTCGTGGCCTAGAATCAAGAGCCAAATGAGCGATGGAACGAAACCGTCCTGGTTTCCTACCAATGAAGTCATGATCAAGGTCGTTCATAAGTGAAGCTCTTCTCTAGAATGAGCTGGGGGTTGATGATATAATAGCCGGGCCTCGGTGACGCAACAAATGGCAGCCAAAGGTGCGCTGAAGATCATTTGCTGCCTTCTGCGCTGGATCGCCATTCACAGTCACTAGTTTGAACTTGTCAAGACACCTCGAATGCCATAAGCGGTACACCGACAGGAGCTCTAAGCTGAACCCGTCTCTTTAATGGCTCCTCGGTTATCTTGACAGTGAGCCCATGGCTAGGCAGTACTACCATAGTAGGTAGGATATAGGCTGATCTGTCGCGAAACGTCATACCACGTTAAGAACGCATCTCGTATCTGCAGGCCCGAGTACTTGGATCACACATCGCAAATCCAAGCAGCAAGGTCAGACAAAGAGCTGCAATGAACAGCCGATATACCCATTGGCGCACGTTTTTGCTGTCAACAATTTACTAGTGATGTCTTACTCACCATCGTGTCTAGGTAAACAGGAGACGAGTGACCCACGAATACGGCTTCTCATCTGCACCAGCCGTATCCTCATGAGCCAGCTTGAATAAAAATTCTAAAAAAAAAAAAATAATAATAATAATATCAAGCTGGGGTTGGTTAAACGTCATATGATAGATTCGCGAGTAGCACTTTCATCACTATCCCACGATGTGTATGGCTTCCGTCGCGGGATGTTCTTAACCCCGCACCCACAGGGTTCCGGCTCCATGCCATGGGCGGAATTACCGATATACCTAGCGTCCTTTACACAAACGGCAGGTAGGCTTGCTGCAAATAGCTTACATACCAGTCTGTCCGATTCAATTCACTAACATGACATTGAAGGGCCAAGACGTGGAGAAGATCCCATCCGTCTAGTTACGCTATTCACTAACTAGGGTAAGAGTTTAGTTCCATCACACACCTCGTTAGACCGTACCCTATGCCAGCAGACATGACGATAGGATCATCGAGCGCTAGGCCAACTATAGGCGAACATGTTCTTGTCAACAACAGACAAGATGGTTCACCATGTGAGATGACGCTTGAAGTGACGTTTATTGTAACGTATGAGCTGATATTCGAGGTGACGCCCGAAGAATATGGCATGCGATTTGCAACGCCGCCAGCCTTACTGGGAATGAGCCCATACACAATAGGCATCGTGAAGCTCCTCAGCCCTGGCAAGTCTATTATTGGCCTGCCGTTGCTGCCATTGGATTTACTGCGGTCTAATTCTGGATATCCGAGTGTCCAACGTCGAAACACTAAAGCAGCTTTATTAGAAGGTGAGCGAGCAAAGTTCATGATGTGGTGCTAGATAGATGCTGTTATAGGTAGGTGCTCATGTTAAATGTTATTAGACCCCGTTATCCAGGACAGACCAAGGAGGTGGTGAGCGTTCAAAGGCAGGATGAAACCAGCTGCCCTAAGCCTTTCTGGGGAGGTCAGTCACCTGGCCTGTGGCGCCGATGTCAGACAAGCCATACCAGACCCCCTGGCAGACCCCTGGTCCGCCTTTGGTACGGCCCTGGTTCGACCCTTAGGCTTGCGGGCTTGGGTGTGGGAATGCTGCAGATCTGCCTGGATTGAACGGCAAATCCACAACAACGACTCAGAACCACCTGGCTGCTGTCTGTAACGTGTTGTAGCGACCGCAGTGAAAATGACGATCGACGAAATGCTACCCACGGCATATTAAAGGAGGTCTCCAACGACTTTCGCTCCTCTCTTGTTTCGCGATGTTTATCTACTAGTGTACTGCGCTCGCTTTGTGCGACTCTTCATCTTTTTGAAGGGAAAAGCTTCTTTTACATTAATGCCGAGATAATTAATCTTAATATACTCGACAGTCCTTTTCATCCCCCTCACCCTTCTAAAGGACTGTTGACTACTGTTGCGATGCGATACTCAATCACATCGCAGGCCCTCTGCGGCGCCATCACGGCTACTGCCTTGGCCGTACCCGGTACACAAGTGCAGAAGCGTGTCCAGCATGTCGACATATCCAGCTTCAAGAAGTTCCCGACTGTGGATCCTCAGGTGTTCGCTGACAAGGCCAACGATACCATCAAAGAGTTCTTCAGCCAGGGTATGTTCAATGACGGGCCCATGGATGAATCTGGGAGGTGGCTGGACCGCCCAACGGCCTTCCTCGCGAATATTGAAGACAGGCTTGAGCTTCAATTTGACAACCTAGAGGACTTCTTCGAGGGCGACTTCCAGAAGCGCGAAAGGGGGTATAAGAGCGAGGTCAAGAACCGGGTCAAGAGTTATGAGTACTCAAACCGAGCTAAATACTCGCTTTATGATTGGGGCGACCTCTTCCACTTCCCGTCCAAGGAATCCGACGAGCCCACAGAGACCCCAGGTGGTGATGAGGAACCCACGGGGGACAACAGCTCTGACCAGCCCATCGAAACCCCAAGTAATGCCAATCCACCACCAAAAGATGCACCCGCTGGACAGCCCACAACACCGCCAGAAACTGGCAAGGCTACCTCAGGAACCAACGCATCCGAAGGGTCCAAGAAATCCTCCGACGGTGGTGACGACGCTGCTGCCGCAGCTGGCACCTGCAACCCAAGCAGTCCTAATGTCCGTTTTGAATGGGACAGCTATAGCAGCGCCGATCGTACAGCCTTCGTGAAGGCTATCAAGTGTCTCAAGGACAAGCCGACTGCTGGTGGCTACTCGGGCGCCAAGAACCGATACGACGACCTTGTTTCGGTGCACCGCGACATGACCAACAACATCCACCAAACTGCAGCTTTCCTCGTGTGGCACCGTTACTTCACCTGGGTGTTCGAACAGCTGCTTCGTGACGAGTGCGGCTTCAACCGTGCCATGCCCTGGTGGGACGAGACCAAGCATGCTGGTGCCTTTGCCAAGTCTGATGTCTTCACCGATGCCTGGTTTGGCAACCTGCCTGGGAAGACTGCGGATGGCCAAGGAACTTGCATCGAGTCGGGGGTACGTTTTAATCAAAGCCTGTTATTTATCCGCCGTGAATCTCTCTGATTGCTGACCCCTTGTCTAGGAATTTGCCGGCGACATCCTGCACGTTGGCCCTGGCACTGGTAACACCGACCACTGTCTTTCCCGCGCCGTCGACGAATCCCAAACTGCTCAGTGCAACCAGGATTTCACTAACAGCTGCTTGTCGATGGGAACGTACGACGACTTCCGCGACTGCTTCGAGCTCGGGTAAGTCTTGTCGACGCTCCATTGACCTTATCCTCCTAAGCCACGTTGTCACGAGGTGTCATGCTAACGATCGCATCAGCCCCCACGGTTACGGCCACAACGGCATCGGCGCCGTCATGGCGGAGGTGTCTGCCTCGGTCGGCGACCCCGCCTTCTTCATGCACCACTTGTTCGTCGACCACGTCTTCCGCATCTGGCAGAACGCCAACCCCTCGCGGCGCACGACCATCAACGGCTGCGCCGATAAGGCGAACCCTTGCACCCCCATCACGCTGGACACCAAGCTCAGCAGCAGTGGTCTCCGCCCGGATATCACTGTTGGCGAAGCCCTAAACACGCTCGGCGGAACCTTCTGCTACCGATACGACTACTAAGACGACATGAAGCCCAAAGCATATAACAAAGCGAAGACATCACGGCCATCACCACGGGAGATGACCGGCTTCGTCTGTATATTTCACACAGAGCATTGTATCATACTCATCATACCATGACCCAACCACACATGTTGGTCACATGCATCACGAGCCATGGCGCTGAAAATCTTTTTTCTCTCTTCCCTTCATCATCTTCATTTCACATTGTCTCATTTTATTATTATTATTATTTCGCGCCTTCGTTCACAAGGTAATCATTAGCATTATACCCATGCGCCATTTACCGGAGTCTCGGGACGAAACTTTACCTAAAGAGTATCCACCACCCATGCTCACAAATTTCACCCAACCCAACAGGGTGTAGGAGACGCCCTACAACATGGCCTTTTTCATTTTGATTATCATTCTACGAGCAGGTTCGGCATTCATGGATGAACGGTGGTGATAACATCATCGCGAGAGGGTGTGAGAGCACAGCATGCGCCGGAGAGGCTGTGATTGGGCCGTCCTCGGCTGATGGGCAGGGACGCTTCGAGATGATTGGTTTATATACCCCTCGGGCGGCAAAGGCGGGTAGGAGAGTTGATTGTGTCGTTGTAGCTGTTGCGGTCCTTGTACATATCCCTTGACTTGATTATATACCGCGGCAATCGCGACCAAGAATAACTATTGACGGCTGTAAATCAATGATCGAGTCACAGTCCTCTTTTACGGTGAAACAAATCGGAGAATAGATGGGCCAGAATAGACCAGCGTGAGCGAATACTAACACGCATAATGATTCCAAAGAATCGGAGGGGCTACTCCATGCACTGGATTGAGAAAAGGCGTCAGGGCGTCAGGGCGTCATGCTTCCAGGAAACGTGCCGCTAACCGACATATTCTTATATAATGGTAAGAAACCCGCTGCTATGTCCGTGGATGTTGGCCAAGAAATGTACCTACATACAAGCAAGTCAAGTCATGCAAGTAAACGGTGGTGGCGGGCGCGAGTTTTCGGAACGGCACTGGGGTAACCTCCTCGAACGGAGTAAAACCTCCAGGTCACAAAAACTAAAACTCGTCCAAACCACTTGTTCTCACGCTGATTTATTCCTCTTACAGATAAACAAGAAAAAGAGAAAAGATACTCGTTGCATGTCTGGTCAGATCAGTTTCGGTAAACGGGAGATTCAGAATAAGCGTGCAGGTCGGGCGCAGGCATGGCGATGACAAGCAGGACATTTTGGTCCGGGCCACGTGGGACGGGACATACAGATGGCTGGATCCGGTAAACGCGATGGCCCATGCGCAGCGCTGATTGGCTGGCGGCACTCTAGCCACCACCACGGCCGTTTGACGGGATCATTATACATACATTTAACCTAGGGAAAAATCATGCAAGGTGCGAATAGAAAGAAGGACATCGCTGGGCAGCGATTTGTTTGTTGGAGGTCCGCGCGTTGCCCATGATAAATACTAAGCGAAGATTTGAGCAGTTAGGCAATCAGCAAACCTTAGTCGTTACCCAGCTTTGTGGACCAACAGGGGACAATTCAAGGGATAAGCTGTCGTACGAATACGTCATGACACCCGCTTGGCGCTCGATCTCGCAAGCTGCCGTGATGGAGGGGGAAAAATGAACAAGTTAGGCACGTACAAATTCGACCCAAAATGAACCAGGGAAAAAGGGGTTATCCAATGGCATTGATATTTAGATTGTAGAGGTTCGCAGTCTTATCATCTGAAGTGTGTGCCATGAGGCATATGCTGTTGCTGTTCCTGGCGTATGCCTGCTGTCGTGATGCGGGGGGAATAAGGTACCTGGCGGGCGAGCCCTGGCTGTGCTATGCTGTACGACAATGAATTGGTTGGGTAGGTATGGCCAATTGATACTGCAGTAGGCTTAGTGCGTGCTTTTAGCAGGAGCACTAAACCTTATGTAGGCGCTATATTAGGCACAGCCCCCCACTAAATATTACGTAGTTGGCACAAGCTTTTTTTCTGTACATTGCGCCATGATACTATTAAATTCTACCTCTTAAGCTAGCAGTGTCTTGTAGCTCCTCCATAAAAAGCCAATTCGACCTGCTGTTATCTTATCCCCCTCCTCTATATCTCTCCCTTGACCCAAAGCTACCTAGATAGGCTGCCCGACGACGACATATATATCTCTTATCTCTCGCCTCTCCTCTTGCGAGAAGGTTCCTCCCCCTTCTCCTCCGCATTTCGATTCGTCTCATCCCAACCTTTTCGACCGGCGCCAATTCCACTCCGGCAGACACCCCCTCAACCGCGTCCTCTTGACACAGGAAGTCTACTTATCTATACCACTCGCCAAGAAACCTGTCTTGGCTGTCTTAATCCTCTCGCCGTACCCGCCACTGTTTATCAGGCACATCGTACGATACCGGAATCGAGTCAATCCAACCTGATCCTGTGCCGATTGTGTTGTAGGCCGCGTGTTCGAATCCCGCCATCCACCCATCGGTAGGAGTTTATTAGAACGACTGCCCCTCGTCAGCCTCTTGGGGCACATCCAAGGACACAGACGCGGACGAACGTTCTTGCTACGTCACTGGCCGCTGGTTCGACCGTATCAGCTGCAAACATGTCCACGAACGGGGCACCTCCCACGGGAGATCGACGACTGCTCCTCGTATCCAACCGTCTCCCCATAACGATAAAACGAAAAGATGAAGGCAAATACGACTTCTCCATGTCGTCTGGTGGCCTTGTGGCCGGCCTCAGCGGCCTGAGCAAGACGACAAGCTTCCAATGGTACGGCTGGCCCGGCATGGAGGTTCCCGAGGACGAGATACCCACCGTGAGCAAGCAGTTGAAGGATGAATACGGCGCCCACCCCATCTTCGTCGACGACGAGCTCGCCGACCGCCATTACAACGGCTTTAGCAGTATGTCCTTCCCCATCCCCCTGACCAAGTATTACAAGTTGCTGATGCTAGTCCTTGCCTGGTAGACTCTATCCTGTGGCCTCTGTTCCACTACCACCCCGGTGAAATTACCTTTGACGAGAGCGCCTGGACGGCCTACAAGGAGGTCAATAAGCTGTTTGCGCAGGCCGTGTTGAAGGATGTGCGGGATGGCGACATCATCTGGGTTCACGACTACCATTTAATGCTGCTCCCTGAGATGCTACGGAAAGGGCTCCGCAACAGGAAAAATGTAAAGATTGGATTTTTCCTCCATACCCCATTCCCGAGTAGTGAGGTCTACCGTATCTTGCCGGTGCGAGAAGCTCTGCTCAAGGGACTCCTACAATGCGATCTCATCGGCTTCCACACCTACGACTATGCGAGGCATTTCCTCAGCGCTTGCTCCCGCATTCTGGATACGCAAACAACGCCGAACGGCGTCGAATACAACGGAAAATTCGTTACCGTCGCCGCGTTCCCTATCGGTATAGACCCAGACAAATTCGTGGAGGGCTTGAAGAAGCCCAAAGTACAGGAGCGCATAGCCGCCCTATCGCGCAAGTTTGAGGGCGTCAAACTCATCGTCGGTGTGGACAGGCTTGACTACATCAAAGGTGTCCCGCAAAAGCTTCATGCGCTCGAGGTGTTTCTGACAGAGCACCCTGAATGGATCGGAAAGGTCGTGCTGGTACAAGTTGCCGTGCCTTCGCGGCAAGACGTGGAGGAGTACCAAAACCTTCGAGCCGTGGTCAATGAACTAGTGGGAAGAATCAACGGCAAGTTTGGCACCGTTGAATTCATGCCTATCCATTTCCTCCACCAGAGCGTCCCGTTTGACGAGCTCTGCGCGTTATACGCAGTTTCCGACGTCTGTCTAGTCAGCTCAACCCGGGATGGCATGAACCTGGTCTCTTACGAGTACATTGCGACACAGCGCGAGCGACATGGTGTGATGATTCTCTCGGAATTCACAGGCGCAGCACAGTCGCTGAACGGTAGTTTAATTGTGAATCCCTGGAATACCGAAGAGCTTGCGAATGCCATTCACGACGCCGTCACCATGTCTCCAGAGATGCGGCAGGCTAACTATCGTAAGCTGGAACGATACGTCTTCAAGTATACATCGGCCTGGTGGGGCCAGAGCTTCGTCACGGAGTTGGTCAGGGTCGACGCCGACGAACAGGATGGCATTGACGTGAAGGCGCAAGAAATCAGGCCTCAAATCCTTGACGAGATTGGCCATACGTTAAGTGGCGTCTTTGAGAGCGTCAAGATAGCAGCCAGCGCTGCCACCCCATCGGGACATGCTGCCGCCCAACTGGGGCTGGTGAAGAAGAATTAAAACGAGGTGTTTTAGGGGGACGAAATCCGATCGCTGTGCCGAGCCTTGTAAAAACCCAGCAAAGGCTGCCGTCGCATTATTCATGTCTCATAGGATCAATGGCGACAAGAACATCATACTCACTGGCGGCGTGGCGGAAATTCGGGGTCCGTTATCAGCATAATCAACAGCATTCAGAGCCGGCGTTCTCCTTGATGGGCTGGTATTATAAAATCAATAGCGATGAGAAGAATCGCCGTCTATTTCTGCGAATGGTACGTGGCGTTTCTTGACATCAGGTGCCTGGAGTATCGTTGGTCATAGTCCAGTGCCGTCCGATAGACTCGAATATAAAATATTAGATAAACTAGTCCTAAAGGGCTCGCGTCCGGTAATGATGGTGCCGCTGTCGTGCATTTAAAAAGTCCGTCTCAGCTCGGGTGTCTATGGAGAATTAACGGTGCCTTGTGGCCTTCCGTATAATTATAAAGTGAACCGTTCGTTGCATGAAATCTCTCTTGTATTGGAATTTACTGCTGATGATAGGTGTACCACACTTTGTTATGGCTTACACATCGGCTCAGAGCCGTACGCAGAAGCCTCAAAGCAGTACAACAGTATAATTATTCACTCAGCCAAGCCAATCTTGGTTCAGCATCAGTCAAGGTCGTCCACCCCACCTACCTATTCCAATCATTCAACCAAGCTGCTCCGGCGTGAGCTCCTTCGCAGTCTTCACAATCTCGCTCAGCGCCACATGCCTCTGCGCCGCGGTGCCGAAGGAGCCCTGCGACACGACCCTCTTCCCCTTGGGCGACGAGCTGACGTAGTTGTCCGTCGGCTTGCGGTACGCCTCGCCGAGCCCGGCGTCCGCGGGCCAGTACGGCACCTCGTTGGGGCGGAACTGGTACGCCATGCACCGCTCGAAGGAGACCTCGGGCAGCGAGGCGAAGAAGGCGTCGAATTTCGCCTCGAGGGCCTGCTCCAGGCAGGTGATCGTCAGATTTGAAGAATCTGCAACCGGCACGGCGCGGCGCGAGGATTCCGGCTGCAGGAGGGTCCAGGGGTTGCGGCAGGTGTCGCCCGCGCAGGACTTCGCTGCGAGGAGGAGCCCGTTCAGGCGCGAGATGAGACGGCTTGTGGAGGAGTTCGCGGCGACGTTCAGCGCGAGGTTGGTTAGTTCGCCGGGGTCCGAGGCCGTCTCGTAGAGTTCGGCTTCGCCTGTGCACCATTTTGAGTACAGGTACGTGCCCCCATCCGGCCGCACGATGCGTAGCGTTTTGTAGGAGTTATTCGCGTGCGGGATCACGCCCCACGGCGTCTCCTCCTCGCCGCGACCCCAGTACTCCACGTTTATGACCTCGTGCCCGCCGCCTTCGGCGGGGCATTGCGTGGGTTCGTCCGCGGGGTTCTTCCAGTTGGAGAGCAAGCTGCGGCCGTCGAGGAAGGGCGGGTACGAGGCGTCTGAGGGGTCCAGGCCCGCGATGTCGAGGAATGTCGGCGCGAGGTCGAGATGCGCGCCGGGGAGGAGCGAGGTCTTGTTCGCGGGGACCCCCGGGCCGCGCACGATGAAGGGCACGTTGGAGGACTCTTTGAATTGCAGGGATTTCCCCGCGGAGACGCGGTGCTGGCCTATGTGCCAGCCGTTGTCCGAGGTGAAGACGACGTAGGTGTTGTCCAGCAGCCCCGTCGCCTCGAGCTTGGCGATGACGTCCTCGACGATGTCGTCTACCCCCAGCAGGGCCTGCGTGCGTGCACGGTAGAGCCCGTCCAGCTGCGTGATGGTGCTGGCGTTCATGAGCGGGAGACCTTTCATCCACGAGGCCTTTTGCTGCGTGTAGCTGTCGTCTGGGTTCCAGTTGTTTGTGCGCGGAGCTTTGAGGTCTGGGAACTTATTTTTGTAGCGCACAGGGGGGACGGGCCATTTGCCGCCGCCGAGCTCGACGTGTGGTGTTGTTGGGGCTATCCCGAGAAAGAAAGGTTTGCCTTGGGCTGCTAGCTTCTCGATTCGATCAACGCTTATACTGGTATTAGCATAATCGATCTTACTGTTCGTGAATACTGCGGCTTTTACTCACGCCATAGCACTGATGATATCAGATTGATGATAACCAGGATACGAAATGGGTGTCTGTCCATTTAGCGAGAATACCGCGTTGTTATACTCATAGGTGTAGTCATCTACCTGCGTGGTATGGTCAGCGTGTCTGAACTCGTCATGATGGCTTCTGGCGAAGTACAGCCGTTTGTATGTTCGTCCAACCCCCTGGCGCTTGAGCATAGTTTGCGGTATTATAACCGTTCATGATCTTGCCGATATCTAGAGTATAGAGTCAGAATATAGTATCACTACAGAATATAGACGAGGGGAACTCATACACTCCGCATTATAACCAGCAGCTGTCAACCAGTGAGGCAGATTGTCATTATTCTGCCCCGATTGCAGGAACTTGTCAAAATTACCTCTTTCCCTCGGTGATCAGTTACCGTTGTGATGAGGTGTTTCGCTACTACCAGGGATGAGACTCACCCGGGAGCGCTAACTTCCGTTATATTAGTGTTATGTCCCGCCTGGCCTCGTAGTAATGAGGCTCTACTGGGACAGCATTTCGCAACCGTAACATAATGCCGTGAAAACGTGGTCCCTTTCTCGGCGATCTCTTTCTTCACCACTGGCATGTAATTCAGGGAACCGAGGTGCAGGTCTTGATCATCCGTCATTATGAACACGATGTTCGGCTGCTGCGCCTGGGCCCCGATGCCGAAGCATACGGGGACGAGGCTACCGAGAACAAATGTCACGTACTTCATGACGGGCAGTGGAATCTGTCATACTGCGAGAAGTATTGGAGGCATCTCGAAGCTGAGGGCCAAGGCCCTTCCGGGACTTATATAAGACATTCACGAACCCGAGCCCTCACCATAAGAGCTCGTATACGATGGGGGATCGTTAACCGTTACATCGTCGTAATGCAGGGTGAAAGACGAAAAAGACGGCATATAGCACGCAATATAGCACGCAATATAACGGAGCATCTAACTGCTGTTGCTAAGTTCGCAACGAGACGTCATTGGGACTGACTATGGCTCCTTCGCCTATGCCCAAGTCTTTCCCAAAAACTTGACCAATGGGATAGAGACCTAGGTGTATTGATTAGCCAATGACGGTATGCAGAGACCGACTTCCATACCGTCGGCTTTGCCCCCTGGTCCCGAGATTCGGATTTGAACACATACCCCGCAGCCGACAACATTCTGTTCCTGTTCCTGTTCACGCCCCTGCTTCCCCGCAAACGCAAGATAATTGAATGCCGCCTTGGGGTTTTTCAAATAGCAGTGGAGGTAGAAAGTCTCGCTGCAGAGTAGACGGAGTTGATACACTCGCCTAGACCAGTGCCCATAGTGATCTACTGCAGTCGTGAACACCGAGACAGTACAGCCAACTACCACGCCTATGAACGAGTATTATTATTCAATGACTTGGGTTATATCTTTTATGACTTTAGGAGAGATACAAGACTTTCATTATGACTCGAAACTTGCTCCGTCCAATAAATTTCTTTACTCATTATTCAAGAGCGCTTCTGGGGCACAGCTTCAGTTCTGCTAGAAAGCGCTCAGTGTATAAGCCCAAAGTATAGACCCAGGTGCTCCAATCCGATCGATGTGAGACGCTTCACTTCCGGCGCTCAATCTCCGTTTGCCCTGTTTGACGTAAATTTAGAAATTATGAGGCTATCTTGTTCAAAGTCTTAGTGTTGATGGCGTTGCTATAACAGACTTAGGATGTGTCCGGCCCTGGCAGACCCGGCAGATCCAATCACAACAGTCTTACCGCTCTCGCAGCGGCCGGCTTAGTATGCGACTATCCGTCGCCTTTTGTCAGATAGATGGGTGACACACTAGTGCGTGCCTATAAGGCTGGGTTTATATATACGGGCTATCCCCCCAACTACCAGTTGGAAGGGCTAGGGCTAGGGGCCATTTGACCAATACACCTTCATGGCTACTGACCCCTTTACCTACCTGCTACGTGACTGTAGCGCTATTCCATTCACTCCGGGACCGATACACCTGAGACCCTTAAAGAAGATCTTAGCTTCTGCTCGTCTGCTTCACTTTCTACGACACAACGACTATGTGCCCTTATTGTTGGATTAGTGTATTACAGAGGGGACAAAGTAATGCATACTTTTGTCACCTAAGTCGTGTGACCTGACAAGCATATTAACTACCTAGGTACCTACCAGTTCTACCTATATGTAGGTACTGTAAGTAGTTACACATGCGACTTCTAGACAAACTCGGCACAGACATAGTCGCCACCAAGGTCCATTACGTCCCCAATAGTGGCGTTCGGTGCGAGGCCGTGGGAGGAAAGCGTGTGATTTATTGTGGTGATACTCCCGCCATCGTTGAAATAGTTGATATAAGCTGGGTCGCTCTTGCCCCGGAATGTATTGTTTCCACCAATCTTCGATGGGTTAGCATATATCACGTCTTCATCGACTCGAGTATACTGGTAGGTGGAGTTGGACCCAAATATTTCAACTTACTGAGGGAAAGAAAAAGGTCAGCTTGAGTACGAGATAGCTAAAGAGGATAACGCACGATAGGGTAGAAATTCATACACACCTTCTGTTAAACGAGCCGGCAGTTTCAGTGACTCCCAGTCCCACCACAGCTTGTCGATATAGCCGTGATGGAGCCAGAAGACCGGGTCTCCTGGGGACAATTTGACGTTGATCATCTAAAGAAAGTGAGTGATTATGAAAACGACAGATCCGTCAGAGCAAGCAGCTTTCAACATACCAAACCATTGACGCCGCCGTGACCCGCTGCGTGAGGCTTAGCCTCGATGCAGTTCCAAGCATCATTAAAGGTCGCCATAGAAAGGCACGTGTCAGCATTCGTCTGCGCTGCGCTGTTGAAAGCTCTATCATTCAGTGCGCGGTAGATGCAGTACTCCTCAATCGAAAGGTCCGCCTGGACCCGCAGCGTGATGTTCGCGAACGGCCCATCGACGATGCAGCGAGATGACCCTACCCCATCACCACCGAATCCCGTCGTAGGATCGAAAATAGTTGATTCACCGAGTGCCCCTACGTTCGACGGTTCATTCCAATAGGGAAGTGGTCCAGTATATCCACATAGGGTCCTGAGTAGGGTGCCGTAGACGGTGATGTAGTAACGGTGGAATGGGAGGAATGCTCCCTAGACAGCTAGTCACTCCTTTGAAGCCTTCCTCTACCCGTTCTTTTCACTTACCACGAAATGAATGTAGTCAGCCTGCGCAGCGTGCGTGTACTGAAGTTCATCCCATACATTGGTAGCGCCTTCAATATTAGCGATAGGGGGCGTCTGCATCAAGCATAAGTCGGCATTGATATATGCCTCTTTCTCGGTGCTAGTCAAATATTCCCTGGAAGCACTGCATTAGCCAGTTATTGATCTTGGGCTAGCTGACAGTTCAGCTCACCAAGCCTTGCGCTGCGACTTGACTGTGCAAGCCGCCAAGGCGTTACTGATACCCAAAGAGATCACAACGGCCGTGATAGCGGCTATGGAATGCATTTCGATATCAGGAATTGAATGTTATTTGATTGTAAAACTTTCTTTCCGCTAGTGAATTATTTCGTCTCGTCGACCGCATTCTGGGTAGGTTGGCCTCGTATTTTATAGACAAATACTCTCCAGTTGATTTCATTCAATATCGTTCTTTTCTCACCTATACTATATGCTCTCCGCTTCATGCAGGTCTATATTGAGATGGTAAACTGCAGCTCCACGGAAGTTCGATGAAGGTTGCTCTCACAATGCTGGCGCAAGCGGCAGGTCTTGGAAAGGGCCATGACAAAGGAAATTTCGGACGTATCATCCTTGCAGTAACATTCGGGTCAACGAACCGTGCACGAACAAAGGTATAGCCTAAATGATTTCCAACAACAAAAAAAGCCCCCTTATCATCAGGTACGGCCGCTGGTAGCGGAATATCGGCCACATGCTGCATGACATTCACGAGGTCCAACCTATGTTCTGTTAGAGAGTGTGTATTGCTATAGTGATAGTTGCATAACGATTGTCATAGCTTATCGAAATAAAGCTCGTCTGACAAAGAAGTTTGCTGCAGCTGATAAGATGTTCTAGAAGTATTACTTGCACCATCAGCTGTATCAGACCAACAGTAGCTCGAGGTGGCCCCATGTGTGGAAATTTCATATTTTGATCAACCTTCACGAGTAATAACCATTCTTATGGCGTGTAGTATACTAATCCGCAGGGATCATCAGCTGAATAGGCAAGGTATGACCAAGCCTGAAATTGAAGACAGATTTGGTAAAACGCCAGCAGTATAACACATCATGTAGGTGATATAGCATGCCGACAAGGGAGCTCTCGTTGAGAGGGTCAAGTGCAATGATCCGCTGCACCTCCGAACTTGCTCTGTCAGGTGACTACAGGCACTACACAAATCGATTTGCATCTGAACAGTGTGAGCGGATTAGAACAAACACAGCATTATGACGGAAGCAAGAGCATAAATACAACCCTCCCAGCTTTAAAAACATATTGTAGCATTACGCGTCACTGATATCAACATCGTATAGTAGTCAAAAGCTCAAAGGTATTCCATTAACTGACTTGCTTCCCCTTCCGGCGAAAACGGTTTAAGGAAACGGGGCCGAGTGCTTCTTCTTCTTTCCCCGGGGCTGTACTGCATCGTCTTCAAGGCCAATGCAACGTTGAGGCTTGGCGGCGTTCCGTCAAGAACGGCCAAGAAACAATGCGATTTGCTAGTTAATCAGGGGTACTGGATGGACACAAGGTATATAAAGACTTAGCTAAGACGCCTTACTAACGCAAGCCCTGCGGATAAATGAATCTCGAGGCTCCGGGGTAATTGGACTTCACCTCCACATATATCTATTTATTCATTTTCATCGTACATGCTGCATTACGCGTCCAGAGACGCCAATTAATACACGCCTACCCGCTCCAATCACGCCCACATAGCGGCACATGCGAGTTAGATCATGAATATTGCCTTTGACAGTTTCTGTTGGCCTATCGCTTAGTTGACGCTGCAGTCAAGAAAATGCCTGCATTATTCGGTAATCCAGCACGGCAAGTGGACATGTGCTAACCTGGGGTGCCGGACGCGTGGTCGCGCCCACTGACACCACAAAAGCCTACGATGCGGCTGTGGGCTTATATTAGACAGGGCACAAAGCCAACGGCCCGGTTAACCTTGCAGTACTCAGCGTCGAGATTCTGTGCGCTCGATACCACCTAGTAGACTTGCGTAGAGAGTGATGGCGGTGAGTAGCTTGTGCTCCTCGTTGTATCCTTCTATATTCGGGGAACAGAGCAGTAGAGAAGCGGAGAGAGAGGTAAGGTATTATCGTTCTCACCCTAGAAGAAAGGATACATATGGGTATTTTTAGGACCAGAATCATACCTTATACTGGGCTTACAAGGCCCTGCCGTAGGGCTCACGGCGGGTATTAAAACCTTGAACGTACACAAGCGAGGGTACGGTTCGGCAGCTGCGACGGCATTTGCGGTGGCGGTGATAGGCTGAAGTTCCAGGGGAAGCCGGAGGAGGGGCCGGCTTTCCCACTTGTCCCCGGAAGAAAGAACGTCGTGGGGGCCCGACACTGCTCGATCCGGTTATTACGGGCGGTAGAAGAGGGCTCAAATCTTTCAATAGCTTGTACGAGCTTCTCTTGGTGGAAACAGAGGCAGTGGTCCATTGACATTTACCAATACCATGCTTAGCTACTCGAGTCTCGTTTGTGACCTTGAGCGTATTGATTAGGACTTATATATAATTCTCAATGACGAGCGTCTGGCGATGGCCCCGAACCGTGGCGTCCAAGGAATGATGTAAAGAGTTAAAGCCATAATTCATCCAAGCTTGAAGTCACAATCAATTTTTCACAGACAGGTGTCTGATATGAGTTTCTTTATTCCAACTTTCTCCTACAGTTGAGCTATAATTACGTAAAATCCAAATTATCTTGCCCGCTCAAGCTTTAACGCGTGCTTGGACAAGCAAAATAGTGGGTGAGATCGAAATCACCCTAAATATAATCAGGGTAAAATTAGACGAGATAAAAAAGTTCGCAGTTAAAGAAGCAGCCGAACTAATAATTTGGGTTCTCGCCACAGATAGAAATCATGCAAACTTGACTCTGCGTTTTCGCAACTGGCTGAGATACAATTGGGAGAAGGGGATGGCCAAGTTGCAAGCACAAGAGGTCGCTTAGGAACGGTATCAAGTTCACTGACAGATCAATGGACGACGGGCTATCTAGGCACTGTGAGGAACATGGTGCGGAAATCCCGGCTTCAGCGCCGCTCTCGTTCAATTGCTTCGAATTAAGGTCGAAAAAATCATTAAATCATATAGTTTTCTAGCAACTTAGACAGCTGAGACTGATTCTCTCGGTGCAGTTCACATCAATCTACCGGTTCAGACTTTGAACAGGTTGATAAGATAGACATTGCGCGCGTATAGTTGCTGCACTTAGTACCACGGAGCAAAGTTTTGAACAGCGACTGATGTCTAAGCAAACGTTCAAGGATTTTTAAGAACGAGGTAAACAGCGACTACCCAGTAGGCTTCGATTAAGTATTTCTTGCTTAATAATTGCTTCTACAAATAATATAGAGGAATAATTACTGAGCTGGAGAGGGTGAAAGTATTGTTATTAGCAGCCTTGGCAAATACAGCGTTAGCTATCACTAAATTCACTATGATTACAGCGTGCTTAGTGAACTCGACCGCTCAACATATTGCGCACTCATTACCTATCATTAGCTACAATATCAACAACTTCACAAATTATCATGAAGTAGCCGGGCTTTTCTGCTTTAAGCGCCCAGCAGCGGTTCGCGCCTCAGCCTTTCATAGTAAATTACAAATTTGACGGGGATAATAATGCTGAGATCTGAATTACAGCAGATTGGGGTGCATTCAGTGTTGTAGTCCTGTAGCGCTGTTCGCCCCGACCTAGCCTATGTTCGTTGGTATGAACGTCAACCATAGTAGGTCGCTACCTACCTACGCGGGTGGGGGGGGTCCCTAGAAAGCGTAACAGGAGAATTGCCCCCTTGGTTATCCAGAACAGGGTTACAAGCCTTGCACTAGAATTGCCGTACAATTACTAGCATTTCGAATAGCCACGCAGGTCACTTTATTCTAATAGCTATAATTTAAATATAGCTAGTTATTGTAGCTAGAATTGCTAGCAAGTATTACAGGCTAACCTACCTAGGCCGGAATTCGGCTGTATAGCCTTTATTTAGCCACACAACCCTTGCTAGCCACATAACTCTTGCTAGCTATATAGCAATTACCAGGCTGCAATAATTACTAGGGCTTAGCTATTGCCAGCTAGTTATATACTTTGCTAAACGGGAGGTCTATATTTCGCGAAGGCCAGAAAACGTTCCGCTAAAGTCTTAAGCTGCGAAGCGATTGCGATAGATTTCCAAGCCTTGATCGCGTTGGCTGCGTTGGTTGGTTGGTTGGTTGGCTGCAACGATTATCCTTGCACTGCAGCCTACCCAAGTGGTATAGGTGGTATAGATGGTATAGGTGGGTGGTGTGGGTGGTAGAGGTGGCAGGTAGTGTAGGTGGCAGGTGGTGTAGGTAACAGGTGGTATAGGTGCCGTACCTGGTAGGTGGCAGGTGGTGCAGCTAGTTGGCAGGTGGATAATTGGCTGCGCCACACTTAGCCACCAACAATTACCAGGCTGCAACAATTACCAGGCCGCAACGATTGCCAGACTGCAACGATTGCCAGTATACGCAACGCTTTCTAGCCAGCAATAATTTCGAATCGATATTTTTACCAGAGAAAAAAAGTTTCGGCGACCGGAATGCATGTGTATAATATGTGAATTTGTTGTATAGCATTTATTTTCCCGGTGCAATTCTGGAAAGTTGATTTCTGAAAAATTTTATTTCAAGGCCTCACAAGCCTTGCGCAACGCTTGCGCAACGCTTGCCTGGAACCCCCCCCACCCGCGTAGGTAGGCTGACTACATCGGTCATGCAAACCTAAAGAAGGTAGAAGGACCATCGGAATCAGTATCTACATAGTACCTAACCATGAAGGCTAGTTATACGAAATGAGGCTGTACGCCATGCATGTTGTAATACTAAATTCCGGCCTCTAATATTAAATGTCTCAGTTTGTGGGAAAGCAAGACGTCCGATACTTTCATCGTCGTGGTCCCTTTCCTTACAACGTTGCTATCAAACCGTTAGCGAGCTTATTGTGCGAGGGCATATTGGATTTTTATCTAGCTAAAGTTTAAGAACTCATTCATGCATACAACAGACCGGTCTACACCAATTTCAACTCACTGGTTACGGTCGTCATGGAGCTCGGAGATTCCTACACGCTTAGATGGGGTATCATGGCTACAGGCAATGTGGCAGAGAGTATGTTGTTGGAAGTTTCGGCGCCACATGCCATGACTGATATACAGCAGAATTCGCGAAGGACCTTCTGACTGACCCTACTACTCGCGATGTGCACGACGTCCGCCACCAGCTCGTCGCAGTGGCCTCCTCCTCAGGCGACCAGAAAGCTGTCGAATTCTGTGGCAAGATCAAGGCTTCCAGCGAAGTGCACGCGTACGGCGCGTATTCGCAACTCGTGCTTGACTCGGCCATCGATATCATTTATGTGGCCACTCCTTCCAGCCACCATTTCCAGAACGCAATGTTAGCACTAGAGGCGGGGAAGTCCGTCCTCTGCGAGAAGCCTTTTACGGTTACTGCTTCGCAAGCTAGAAAGCTCATCGATACGGCTCGTGCTAAGAAGTTGTTCCTGATGGAGGCTGTCTGGACTCGGTTCTTCCCGCTAAGCTCGAAGGTATCTCAATTGGTAAGATCCGGAGCTATCGGTAGTGTATATCGAGTGATCGGTGAGTTGCACCTTAAAGGTCAACGCTGCTTGCTGACCGACTGAAAGCGGACAATTCTCTCAATGGTGAGGCGCCCAACGGCAGGCTCCTATGGGATGATGCTCACCGAATGATCAACCTTGACCTGGCAGGTGGTGCCATGCTGGATCTTGGTATCTATTCTCTTTCCTGGATCATGCAAATTCTGTATCACCTACAGCCTGAAACACCCAAAGAGCGACCGAGCATTGTAGCTGCCGTGAACAAATACCGCACTGGCGCGGATGAGATGACAAGTTTTGTTGTTCAATTTCCTAACCGTAAGAGCATGGGCATTGGCATGACAGCCTTGCGTGTCGCTTCCGGTGTAGACTACGATTTTACAGCAGGTCCACCTATCAGAATACAAGGTTCGGAGGGCGAGATTCAAGTTCTTGGCCCTGCTTTCAAGCCGAAGCAGTTTCGCGTTATCAAGAAAAACGGCCAGGGTCATGTCGAGGTTGTAGACTGTCCGTTCCCGAAAGACGCGGGCCGCGATGGCTGGGGTCATGGTATGTACTGGGAGGCCGATGAGTGCGCACGGTGTCTCAGGGACAAGAAGCTGGAAAGTGACGTGCTCCCACTGGACGAGACTCTTCTCAGCATTGAGTTGATGGAGTCGGTATTGAGAGCTGGGGATGTGCATTATCCAGTAATGGTTACTGACGATGTCTATGATAATAGGAGCTCACAGAACGCAAGGAGGGCTCCATAAGAGAGGTTATGGGGGCTATGCTTGGGAACTATACCCTGAATACCTAGAGAGGCATTATGTTAGGGTATCGGGATCTCAAAACGAAACAAGGAATCTTGTACAACAGGAAATATGGATAAGGACTTGAAGACTTGACTTAGATTTACAAGCAGTATGTATGACGACAGTCACGCACCATACGAGGCGCCCAGGATCCCTGGAGACCTACTCTCGAAGAATGCATCTCATAAAGTATGCCAGTCGTTAAAGGCTGGCCAATCACCCGCGCAACGTCAGGTTAGAGCCCATTAACGAAGAATAGATCCATGCTATCCTCGTGGAGCTGCGCAACCAATCGCCTCAGCTGCATGTATTCCCGGAGGCTCAAATCACGCTGGGCTCGCAGATGTCCGAAGCCCGGCTGCATGAGGGATCCGCTCTCGAGGCACTTGCACTCAGGTCGTACTCGAGAAGGCACAACAGATACGGTGGGTAAGGGTGTTAACTATGGGTTTGCTCGTGAAATCTTTGAAAGATATTAATCCCGTAGCAGGCAATGTTGATCCCATGAAGCTACTTCATGCACTCGATGTCGACTCTCTCGTTGCTGTAGAGCTGAGAAATTAAATGTTAAGCACCTCGACCCTCATACCGCTGTATTTGGGCTGATAAACGTATCTACTATTTGGCTGCTCGTGGCGCTGATTGCGACGAGTAGGTTCGTTGCACAAGAGAAGCAGGAAGACTGAGCATCTAGCCGAAGGTCCATCATTGTCGGGTTTCCGGGTTGATGTCGTCTGGCAGGACAGTAGGAAGCAGGTAAATACTAGTAATTTCAGGAATAATTTCGGCGTGGCTTATGGCCCAATCCTAAAGACACAATCGTCGTAGGAGGGCTTGTGAGGAGCAGAGGATGCCAACCGTCACCCACTATTGACGTTCGCATTCACCAGTAGAGTTTACCCTCCGTCATGCCCTAAATCCAGTCACAATTCAGATAGTGATCGAAGCAGACCGGCGAATTTGGCCGGAATAATGAGCGTCGATATGGTGCTCATAGTTGGGCGTTCGACTTTAGGTATGCTGAGATCGGAACAATTTGTGAATCGCAGAACGATTATTAAGATGCTACTAAAGAACCCGGGACCGAGACATCATTGAGCTTACTCAGCCACTTATACATGCAGATGGCTAACCTGAGCATTTCGGCTCGCGAATGTGCGACACACTTAGTCATTTCTTCCAATTGATTTCAAATCTCTAGAGCACGCAAATCCACCCCGCTTTGTGATCTTAGCGCACTGGACTTTGGCTTCTCATCGCCAATGCGCCCGTTTATATATAACAACACACGTCATTGACGAAGAACATGAAGAGGGAATAAGAGGCTCAACAACAACATTCATCTCTTTTCCAACAGCATCGCATAGCAGACACTTTCGACTTACGTGCTCTTTTCTTTCACTATTCGCAGCCTATATCACCACCAAGTCAGCACCCACCATGGCGGCGGTAGCTCGGAAGCCGATCCTCATCTCGGGCGCCGGACTCGCGTCACTGCTGTTCGCTCAAGGCCTGCTGCGAGCTTCGATTCCCTTTCGCATATTCGAGAGGGACACGTCCATCACATTCCGCGCCCAAGGCTACAGGTTGCGCCTCTCCAACGAAGGTCTGGACGCCATTGAGAGCGTCCTCGGGCCCGAGAAATGGCAGAGATTCTGGGATGCGTGCGGCAAAACAGGTGGAGCCGGCTTCGCATCTCTTAATGCAGTAACAGGTGAACCGCTCGCCGAGGGGCCAAAGCCAGAAACAGGCGCGTCCAAGGTTATCCGAGAGACATTAGCATCCCGCGGCGGGAAGGTAGTGGGCATTTCGAGAGGAGAGATGCGCAAGCAGTTCCTAGATGGCTGCGAAGAGTTTATTGAGTGGGGCCGCAAGGTGACGGGCTACGAATCCACCGCTTCAGGGGTCCGAGCCATCTTCGCCGACGGCTCCAAGTCGGAAGAAGGGGACCTGCTGGTGGCCGGGGACGGGATATACTCGAAGATCGCCGAGCGGGTTTCGGGTGGAAAACTCAAGGTTTATGATACCGGTGCAAGAGGTATACATGGCCAGGCACCTACCACGGCGTTCAAGAAGTTAGGGGAGGGTGTGTGGCGAGCGGTCGATGACAGTAGACCCAACGGAAAGGTCTTCGTCATCACCAATGTGCGGCCCGGGGATATGGACGACCCGAACATCGAATTCGGATGGACCTTGGGGGGCCAGCCTGGGACTATCACAATCCCTGGGGACGACCTAGCCGTGATCGGGGCTCCGGCAGCGAATATTGCTAAATCACTGACCAAGAACTGGGACCCGAAGCTGAGACCATTGTTCGAGGAGATGAACGAAAAGGAGGCTGCCTTCTGGAAAATCACGTGCTCGAACCCCTCGGGTGTGCCCACATGGACGAACGATGCAAGGGTGACTGTGATCGGCGATGCAGCTCATTCAATGACTCCAGCGGGCGGGATAGGAGCGAATACGGCAGTTCGAGACTCTGCATTGCTGAGCAAGCTGCTAGCTGAAGCAGGGGGGTGGAAGGACGGAGTAACAGCCGCCTACGAGAAGGAGATGAGATTATACGGTAGCGAAGCCGTCGGGATTAGTTACGGGTTGGCGACAACACAGTTTGGAATTGTCATAGACGAAGAAAAGACGCCTACCCTCCGGAGGAGTCCATCATCGGCTTAAGGGAGGAAACAACGCAGGCTTAAGGCCAAGAACTGTTCGGAACTGCAATTTCCACGGTAGTAGTCGAAGCATAGAGCGCCGATCCGGAACAGGGAGCCGAAAGATACGCTACGTGACGGTTGCGCTGTGATGGGATTGGGGGGTAGACATAGAGCTAGATGTGGCGTCATACTAGACAAGAGGAAACAAACGGATGTATATCTTTTTTAGCGTCCCTATATACCTTTATTACTATTATTATGGATTGAAGAGTACTTATTTTTGTAGCTTGATATTGTTGGCGCGTAGTAGTGACCCAATTCCAGAACAAGACCCCGGATCAGTAGCCTCCGCCGTTGCTTCCAATTTACCCAACCCACTAACAGACACTACTGGTGTGTAGGGGTGTAAAAGAGACCTAGTCAGGTATTGCAGCTGCATATCTCCACACCACCCAATATAGCAAATACCAATATATTAACCCCTGAACGCCCCTATATGCCAATACGCTTGCTTATACACATGAAAAAATTAACTTAGGCCTTATAGCCTTAGCCTAATATGTTGTAAACAAAGCATATTCTATGCCCCTGGAAAACTTTATAGTTTTTTTGTATTATTATAGAATAAATCTTTTTTACGTTAAAATGTACTTGTTCTTCTAGTATTAACCGTGCTTAGATTTTAAATGTTAATCGAATTAAAAACACGTAGCCTTTATATTACTTTTGTTGATTAAAAGCTACGCAATAAAAAAGGTTTTATTAAATAACGAGGTCGTACGTGTAGCCGGCCTTAAAAAAATAACCGCAGCTAATATTCGACAAAGCTAGCGTATCTAAATATACTTAGTTAGCTTAAAAATTTATATAAAAAATAAAATATTTACAAATAATAAACTTAACAAGCTATTTATTCTTTATTATTACCTGCGTTAATAATAATTTTAATAAATTTTAGTTAGTTAAGTATATTAAAAATAAAAAGTTAAAATAAAAGCTAATTAGTTGTTTTAGTTGTTTTAATTATTTTAAAAAAAAAGCAGAATATACGGCTAAAACATTGTTTACGCATACATTTTATATAGGGGGGCTATAGCCAACGCGTGCCGCGTGCTTTGCTTCGAAAACTGCATACGAATTATCCAGCAGAACCACCAGAAATACCTAGGAGCAGACGCCATACTAAATTTAGTATAGTTCTGCTCCCCCTGCCTGCAGGAGTACCTGGCTAGGTTCTTTTTACTAAACACCAACCGCAGTAGGCCTGTCTATCCGACACTCAGAGATGATTCGGTTCAAGAAAACTTGGCTGGACAGGCTGGGGTTACCTTCGGGATGAGAGTTGGCGAACTCTCTAATTGCCAACGTGCATGGACCCAGCTTTTCCGGGGACAGAAGACAGCAGAATCGCTGTCGCCTTGCATCACGCACCCCATGCCCCCAAGGATATCTTATATACGTGCGCGCCCTGTCAAGTTCTCATCCTGGGAGAATCTGTAACACCAATCTTTGCAGGCATAGAGTTTATCAAGCGATCAGTGTAGGACAATACTTGTACCTCTATAGCCTCACAACCAACACAATGAAGTTCAGCGTTGCGTCAGCCGCCGCTGCCATCAGCGTTGCTTCGGCGCATACAATCTTCCTCCAGCTCGAAGCTAACGGGGTGACGAACGCCGTATCCTACGGCATACGGACTCCCTCATATGATGGTCCTATCACGGACGTATCGAGCAACTACGTAGCGTGTAACGGTGGGCCAAATCCCACGACCCCTTCTAACAAGGTCATCGACGTGAAAGCCGGATCTACAGTGAGTCGCTTTCGATTATCTTAGAAGGCCGCGGACGCTCGCTGACCAGGCTTCCAATCTAGGTGAACGCGATATGGCGACACACGCTGACTTCCGGTTCGAACGATGTCATGGATGCCAGTCACCTCGGCCCAACTATGGCATACCTGAAGAAGGTGTCAGACGCCACGACAGATGTAGGCTACGGCAATGGATGGTAAGCGAAATGTGCCCTTATCTTTTTTGGGGCCTCTCGTTAAAGTCCAATCTCAGGTTCAAGATCCAGGAAGATGGATATAGCAACGGCGCATGGGGAACGAGTAAGGTCATCAACAACGGTGGGATCCACGCCATCAATATCCCCGACTGTCTGGAGGACGGACAGTATCTTCTCCGGGCCGAGATGATCGCGCTACACGGCGCCAGCTCACCGCAAGGAGCTCAGCTTTACGTACGTCTGGTCCAGCCGTAAATGGGCGGGTAATCTCGAGGGATCTCGCCACTAACTTGGCATTAGATGGAATGCGCACAGATCAATATCTCGGGTGGTTCAGCCAAGGTATCACCGGCTACCGGCAGCTTCCCGGGCATGTACAAGGTACGCCCAGACTCTCGCATTCGATCCTGAACCTCATGATGTTGAGACAGCTAACCGATTTCCAGGCAACCGACCCGGGTCTACTGATCAACATCTACCAGATGACAGCGAGCAGCAAATACACCGTCCCCGGGCCGAGCGTCTTCACTTGTGCCGGTGGTTCCGGGGGCGCACAGGCCACGACGTCGAAGGCTGCCCCAACGACCACCCTCGCGACATCTACCAAGACTTCTGTGGCGGGGTCTGCTCCGACGTGCACAGTCGCGCAGTGGGCGGTAAGCTATACATCTACCTATGCACTTTCTTGCGCATAGAGCTGCTGTACTAACAAGTCGTCCAGCAATGCGGAGGATCCGGGTACACGGGCTGCACTACGTGCGCCAGTGGGTACACATGCGCAAAGCAAGTAAGTGAAGGCGGAACTTGAAATAGAATTCGTGACGATGATGGTAGACTGACATTATTGGGATTCGCAGAATGAGTACTATTCTCAATGTTCTTGAGATGGCGGAAGAGGACGCCAAGCCGGATGCCACCCGAACATACCATACTTTGCTGTAGTGTAGAATGACCGAATAGGAGGCGATAGAAAGGGGGCGATTTAGCCCGGTTAAGTTGCTGTAAACGGCTACTTACATGGGAGCGCGATGAGCTGCATGGACCTTTTTCGTTTATAATTAGAGAGCTGTTCGAGATGCGAAGAGATCCGATGAATAATGAAAGCTGTTGATACTTCCGTCATTGACCAGGAACTGGCAATCATTATCTTCATGCACTCTACTTTAAACTTCTTCTATACTCATGTCGCCATATACCTCAAACCCCTGATCGCTGTTCCCTGATTCGCTGTTGACGGATCGTAGATAGTACACCTTTGATCCTCAAGATGAACAGGGCAGGCACCGACGAAGTCAGGGCTGACAGGGTTTAGCGGTGTGAGTGAGACGTACAGAATGGCCTAGGCTCCCGACGCCTCTTCCCCTGCGCAGTTATAGAATTTTATATGTGTCAAGCTTCACAATATACCTTTATTTCGCATTCTCTGTTTGTAACACTGCTCCATTGGTATGCTAAAATCTGAATGATTATTGTTGATTCTCGTAAGAGGTCCTTTCCGACAGGCAACGGGTTACACATAGTGGAGAAACCGACCGGCACGAGTTGAAGACGAAGACCGGAGCATTTGTCGCCAAATCACCTAGCACCACGATGATTAATAAGTGGCTAAGCAGTAGGCCAAGGCTAGTACAGGGCCGTTGAATGGTTGGTGCCCACTATCGCTACCGACTTGGCCACCTAATCAGAGACAGGTTAGGCGATCAACCGAAGCCCCCGAGGTAGTGTAATAAAAAACCTGCAGTCCTGTGGTGGTAGGGATGTTAAGTGGGACTGCTGGTTTTTTGTTACATCACCTCGGCCCCTCAGGTACCGGCGTCAGTGGGCAGGCGGCCAGACCGTCCCTGCAGCCAACCATGGACACCTGAGCAACTGCAGCCAGCCACTGCAGCTCGTGGGCTTCTCCTGCCGCATCACCTGACTCACTAGCCAGGCTCTCCAGATCTCTCCGCATCAAAGACGTCAAACCTTGAATTTCTCCAACCTTCTATCCATTCCACCATTGACACTCCACCCCAAATACTTATCTGTGGCAGACCCCGTCACCAGCATCACAGCATCCGTCCGTACCTACAAAGAAAGGAATACATTGATACACCGCTTAATCGGCTTTATGGCTCCTGCCCACTCATTCGCCTTCTCGTCGAGAACACCCTGACAGCAGAGCCTCGGTTTGCATTTCAACACGTCTGTTGACTTTTCCAGTGACTTGGACTGCTGCCAGCAATATGGCGGAATCACCTTCGTCGGGGCAATCCCAATCCCGCCCAGAGGCCGAGGTGATTGCTGAGCATCTACCCTCGGGGTACACCGCTGATTTCACCAATGCTTCTATCGAAGGGTCATCGGCTGCCGCTACTGGCGAAACCCCGTCCCAAGAGGATTCCTTGAAGCTGCAAGGCGGCGATATTCATCGTGATATGTTCAAAGCAGCAGCTCGGACTAGAATGCATAAACGGGCCGCCACGTTTGCCCATCCATCCGTGGGCGGTGCCTCCGGAGAGGATGACCTGGAGGGGTTGGCTGTGAATGAGCAGTTGGCCCCCGGCGGCTTTCGAAGGGCTTTCCTTCTCCAGAAGCGGAACGACTCGATGTGGGCTTCCAGGATTCCCATCACCAGGAATTTTGTCGAGTTTCTTGATCTCTATGGCAGCTTCGCAGGCGAGGACCTTGCGGACTCTGATGACGAGGCCATCGACGAGGAAAGTGAAGCGGAAGATCAGTCACCTGAGAGGCGACCTCTTCTAGGAAGCAGAAAAAGCTCGCGGGCGGCCGCTAGGTCGGCCACTGCCAGCACTCGCAAGACGTTCTTCACGCTGCTGAAAGCTTTTATTGGAACCGGTATAATGTTTTTGCCCAAGGCCTTTAACAACGGCGGTATGCTCTTCTCATCTATTACCATGGTGGTTGTCTCCGCCGTTACCATGCTCGCGTTCCATCTGCTCTTGGCCTGCAAGCAAAAATGCGGTGGCGGTTATGGTGAAATCGGCGAAGCTATCGCCGGTCGTCGTATGCGAAATCTAATTCTTAGTTCCATCACGTTGTCACAACTCGGATTTGTGTGCTCCGGGATCGTGTTTGTGGCGGAGAACTTGACGTCGTTTTTCGAGGCTGTTACCCGTGGCCACAGCCCGCTCTCACCCGCACAACTTATACTGATACAGATGATCGTCCTCATACCCTTATCTTACATCCGAAACATAGCGAAGCTGGGACCCGTGGCACTGCTGGCCGATGTTTTCATCCTTATAGGTGTTTCTTACATCTACTATTATGACATAGCGCATATTGCATCCGAAGGCATCAACCCGACGGTGGTTCTCTTCAACCCAAGCAAGTACACGCTGATGGTCGGTTCAGCCATCTTCACTTTCGAGGGTATCGGCTTGATTCTGCCCATACAGTCGTCGATGGCGAAACCTGAACGTTTTGAATGGCTTCTCGGGGTTATCATGTTCTTGATTACTGTCATCTTTACAGCAGTCGGCGTGCTCTGCTATGCCACCTTTGGCAAAGACACATCGATCGAGATCATTAACAATTACCCGCAGACTAGCAAATTCGTCAACGCCGTGCAATTTCTCTACTCTCTGGCCGTCCTTGCGGGGAATCCGGTACAACTATTCCCTGCTATTAGAATTTTGGAGGGAGGTCTCTTCGGTCACCGATCAGGCAAGCGCAGCCTGCGCACGAAATGGAAGAAGAATGCGTTTAGGTCACTTTTGGTACTCATTTGCGGTGCTGTCGCGATAATCGGCACTGGCAACTTGGATAAATTCGTGGCATTGATTGGGTCTTTCGCATGCGTGCCATTGGTCTACATTTATCCTGCTTTCCTGCATTACAAGGGTGTTGCGACGTCGAGGGCCGCCAAAATTGGCGACCTCATCTTCGTGACAGTGGGAGTTATTGCCATGGTCTACACGACCATTGTCACCATTGTCAACAGCTTTATGGACTGAGCGTTTTGTTCTGAATATTCTATTGGTTCACATTGTATTTTCGTTTCGAGCGCCTCTCTACATGCATAAACCGGTTTGGAAAAGAACGGCAAAGATAAAACATCACCCTGCCACTATCCTCTTTCTCTATGCCACGAATACGCTAGGCTGGAGGAGAAGACAGACAGCAGCTGGTACTTGGGCTAGATAGTGTGAGCATCTACAGTATACTAATATAGCGGAGGCAACATTCTTGATGTGCCAATGAGGGTGAGTTGGGATTGACTCGGACTTACCTTCTGGCACTTATGCCTATGACGGGTGACATCGTGAAAAAAATTCTCAGGTGGAGACACATCAACCATCAACCCCCCACTAAGTGACTACATACCTCAACAAGTTCCAGTGATCGGATTCGTTGTAATCAAGCACCGGCGCATGCCGCCTTCCGAGGTAACTGACCGGATCCGAAAAAGCCCCGACCCCACGGGCAGACCCCACGAGCCGCCCTCCTGTCGAGGCAGTGAGGGAAAAACTAGGCACTGCAAAACACTTTATACCACCAATATAGCCACTTATCCAGTGTTTCGCAGTGCCTAGTTTTTACCTCATCGCCTCGCCTGTCACCCTCTCTACTTATTCCTACATACACTAAGGCAAGAAAAGGGCAATAAGCGGCTTGACTTGAACTGTTTTCAGATGCTGTGGAGATGGTTCGTGCTCACTTGGTTATGTGCTGTCGACTGTATATAGATTACCTACTCACCTACTCAAGTACTAATTGCGGCTCCGCGGAGCCGACACTGCTGTCGACAATGAGAGGGGCGGAGAGGCACACTTGAGTGCGTGCATTAGCGGGTGCAATTGCTACTCCCTATCTCTATTGTTTGCCTGGTAATTGAAAGAGATCAGGACGTCGAGTGTAAGTTGTGTGGGAATGTAATGAGCTCAGTGTATACAATTCTGTGTTTACCTTAAGGTAGGAGAATCAAGCGACTGTAGCATATTTGGATTTTTTTCGCTTGCACCTGCTCTGTACATGTACTGGTGAGGGGATGGGACCCTGACGAGGTGATGTAACAAAAAACGTGAAACTCGATAGGGTGGTAGGGGTGTTAGTGAGAGTTCGCCTTTTTTTACAGCACCTCGCCTGAGTGCCCTTAAACTGTACTGTGTGGGTTGTATTTGATCATTGACTATAGTCATTGGCCGGGTCAGATCGTCGAGGGCTATCGATCAACCTGGCGAGCATTGTTTAGTGAGGGTTGTACGGATGATTGGGCGACGCCGATAAAGGGTCCAAACCCCCTCGTTATGGTTGGAGCATGCGTTGGAGACTTTCCACGTGGAGAGGAGGGTATATACCATCGGCGATGCCATCAGTTTTGGTAAAGCTGCTGATAAGGCTGTCGAATGTTTCATGTTCAGCTGGGTGTTCGATACACACCAGGAAGTCTTATCGGATATCGTGCGGCTCGTAGTAGGCTGATAGATATATAACACTACCAACATGCGGCAAGTGCCTGATATCAAGAAATTAAAGCTGAGAGCTTGTGTTACTTACATCTGCCGACTGCCTCAAACCAACGATAATATCAGATATATTTCGCTAAGTATCCAATCGATCAGTCTGTCATTATAGATAACGGAAACTAGAGTTTGTCAAAGATAAGGCCTGCGTCATCTATATAGATTCTCGAGTTAGTGAGTGCGTGTTCCGAGTCTTCTCCGAGAGGCCGAGTCCTTATCTTCTATGGTGTTTAGATGAAGCTCCTATTTTGCTGTAGCATAAATTAGTCACGCGACGATTGCGATACTCTCTCCTCTTTCGCGTGAAATAGCAGCAGAAGGGACGAGAGCGCTCGAGACAATGAAAGGATTGCGCTACGCAGATAAGACTATACCCAGTACTGAGTTGCCAGGGTTGGGTTATTGAAATCCTGATATATCGTCTAGGTACAGGCATTGGTATATAGTAGGGGTTGTTGATAAGATGCCGTGATCGAAAGTGTCGCCAGGTGATGTGTATTGGACTCTTTTCAATATCTGTATCATATGAATCTCAAGGCAATATCAGTCTTTCGATTCAGTTTATGGAATTTCTCCAATTCCATCAGCATGATCAGTAATAAACTATCATATACTACAGAATTGACGGGCAAAAAGATGTTGTATTAGGTTAGGTCTAGCTAGCTAGTGGGGCGGTAGAAGGTATACCACTGTAACTACTACTTGTCCAGGAAAAGAATCCTAATCGCGGTGGTGCATGGACCTTGTACCCTCGTCGCGCTAAGACAGTAGCGCTCCCCCACCCCGCTGTCCCCTTGTCTGTAGCCCTGTCTGGCGCAGATACGGCCAAAATCTTATCGTCTCTGATACGCCAGTAGATTTTTAGCGCGCAGCTTGGCCCTCACGCTATGTCGTCATCGTGCATTCAAAGGGACTGGAAATCCTAGGTTACGCAGAGAGGGGAGGAGGACCCTTCTCTTCACCTTGTTGCGATCGTCTTTTGCAGATTAGTTGTTGCCGGCAATGAGCAAAATAAAGAAAACCAAATATACAGTGAAAGTAAGAGGAAACTGCGCAGATATAGAGCGATTTAGACGGTGGCACAGATGCCTTGCTTCTACACCTCTTCCGGGATTATGAATGTTAGCTCGATACTTCTACCAGCGATTTTACCAGGGCTGTTACTGAGGCATTGCCAGGGTTATACCAGGGTGTTATTTGTACCTCTCAAGGCTTTATAAGCTTTCTGAAGGGCCCTTCCAAGCACTTTATACTTAACTTGGCAAGGCGGTAGAACAGAAAACTGTCACACTTTCCAGGGATGGTAGGTAGTGGGTCTGACAGTTTTCGCTTTCATCGCCTCGCTTAGTAGAATATAGAGGCTCAGTGCCTTGAGTGCTTGATCTTTACCTGACGTGGAAAAGTATCGGGTGGGCCAAGTATTAAGCTAACATTCATAATCCCGGAAGAGGTGTACTGCGTAGTAGTAGCTCCTACTTGGTCACTTATACTGATGAAGTGAATGCCTGACAGCAATCCATCGTTCGGAACCGAAAGCAAGAACACCTCGAGTTGACCAGGCGAGGCGGTGATAGAAAAACTAGGGACACCTACTGGTATGAGTAGGTATGTGTAGGTGTCCCTAGTATTTCTATCACCGCCTCGCCAGGTAATATTATCGAGTAATTGCCAAGCAGCTTAGAAGTCACGAGGCTATGGCCTGTAAGTGCTGCAGGGTCTGTTAGGTAATACGAAGAGTACAACTGTTGAGAAGCTCAAGAGTCTCAGCACTGAGCCAATTCTGATTTATTAATTATGAATCCGGTTCTAAAGTCCGAAGGTTGGTATTGGTTAGGTAAACGACATGAAGGATGAAATAAAAAGGTTGGTTCTAGTTGTCTAAGATATGCAAGTATGCAGCCAGCGCATGAAAAGTTACGATCACCGCTAACACTGGATCTCACGCGCATAGAGAGTCCCTATTACTCTATTCCTACTTGTACTGTGTAAGAGCTGGATTTGGTTACCCTCTGATGTGCCGCGTTATCCAGCTGAGCACCACTACAATGTGCCCTTCCATGTCAGAAGTGCATCGTAGAACAGTCGTACTGTATTATACACTGTATCTTATCCACACTCCACATGCGCCCTGTCCATCAGCGCTGATCCTAGTCAGTCGTCGTACCGCCTGCCCTGTCGTCAGATCTTGGGGCGCCTTGGTGTCACACAAAGGTAAGATGATAGCTCTACTGGTAGCTGCAAGCCATACTGAGACCAACTGTACTTGATGAAGAATTGTAGCTCACTTCAACTTCCAATTGCCCCGTTTCTTCTTCTTTCAACAACCGATCATTCTGTTCTATGCCTATTACATCATTGCACGTGCTAATTGTCGGCCGCGTGGGTGCTACCTAGTGTCTACCTAGTGTAGCAGTTTAAGGCGTTTACTGTAGCTTAGAGACTGGTAGAACCGCTAGCTAACAGCGTAGCGTGAACAGCGGGCTCCGAGTTCCACTTCGTGCTCCTTACTCTTTACACGATACCAAGACCAAAGAAAGTACTTTTTCTCCTCGTCACTACGGATAAGTACGAGAAGCCGTCATAAAGAAAGAGCGATAGGAGCCACCTCCCTACGTCATACGGTCACGAGGCTAGTTCTTGAGAGCTTCTCTTCAAGGGTGATAGGTAGTTTATCTATAGGCTCGAGTATCTCATTTGAATGCGGTATTATGTATTCAATGCTCGGCGGTGTAAGTCTAGCGTAAATTGGTGAAACACTGGGCTTCGACTGTGATCTCGCCGTTCAAGAAACTGCAGAGTTGAAGAACTGAGCAGAGAAAAAACAGCCGCGAGTACCCAAGCAAGGATGGGGCTTATAGCGTACTATTCCACAAGAGGGAAGATTCAAGAGGCCTGTGGAGGTGAGCCTACGTTGGTAATATTAAGTATTTGCAACGGACCAAGCCTGAAGAGGAAAGTGCGAAGTTGAACGCGCACCAACCCTTTGGAAACATAGCGGCTCCAGCAACCCGGCTCCGTGTGGAGAGGGAACTTTTACAGCCCGAGGAGTGGCGGCTTTCCGCTTGGGGTGGGTGCGACCTGCGCGACGCTAACGGTGTGAACGGCCGAATCAGGGCTCTGCCAGAACACTAGTCAGGATAAGCAGCAGGGCATCTCGGCTCCGTCTTCGCGCCATGATGCCCTTTCTCTCTCTCTCTCTCTCTCTCTCTGCTTATGCGTAACAATTGATCGCCCACGCTCCATCCTAGCTGAATATTCAAACACCGGAGAGTTGAGAGGTAGAGACAACCAGAAGGGAATAAAGAAAGGCAGGAGGGGAAGGGGTCCCAGATGTGAGGGACGAACAAAGCAATTAAAACCTGGGCGATGCCGGATTATGAGGAGGGGTCCATGATCGGGGTTGTCGCATGTGGGATTATTCCACATCGGCTTCCCCCTGGATTTTGCCCTGTTATTGATACTACCTACCCATGATTGGTGTGTTACAGCATGTAGGCGTGTAGTGCAATAGTGTAGTGTAGTAGAAGAAGGGTAGAGAGGAAGGGTCCTCTTGATCGACAGTAGGTAAGCTTGCCACTTCAGAATTCTTTCTAGAAGCCGAGTTTCGGCGACGGCGAAGATGCTACCTACCGATTGCTTATCCTACCGACCGAGCCAACTGCAGTATCAACCAAGAGCAGCATTGGGATCCTGAGTCGATATCCTACTCCTCAATGTGAGCTGCCCAACGCTGACAAAAGACATACGGATATAACATATACTAGTAGTGCTCAGTACAAACATAGCGTTCAGTACCTCGGCAAGGTGGTAGTAAATTACACCACGTACTACTGGAGGTATCTAACATTCCTGCCGCCTGGTCAATACCTACAGAGCATGAGCATGTAGGCACCCTTGTAAGTGGGATCTGACAAGGATATTGAGTGCAATTACAACAAATTGGCAATGATTGCAACTCACCGAGTAACTCAATAAAGCCAACGATTCGTCCGTCTCAACTACCCTAGAAGTAGTAGTAGCAGAAGGAGAGCAGCAGAGGCCCTGTCTAGTGCACTAACATGCACTTTAGCGTCACTGCAAAGTTTGGACTGATCTGACTCGGGAGTACCGCACCTACTTAAGTACATACCTACATGTAGGAACTCAGTACTCACCTGCACTATGCAGCCAATCAGTACAGCGCTCTACAGTACAGCCACTACCCTACACTATGTGTCTAGGTACGCGGCTACGACATACAGCAGCCACTTATCAGGTAAGTACCCAAGCGCTCAGAGTACAGTATGGGTAGTAAACCGACATCCACCGAACATAGAACTACGATTACGATCCTTGCTTGACATAGCCGTTCCCCGTAATCTGTAGGCGCAAGCATCTTAGCATTAGCGTAGAGCAGGTGGGCATAGCGCAAGTCAAGAAGCCCACCGGTCTGCGTCCCATCCCATCCTATCCCATTCCCAATCCAAACATCCTGGGAATCCAGATGGGCACACGACCAGGGCATCTTTTATCGCCTCCACGTACATAAACCATCTCCCGTCCCGTCGACCTGGTGGAACCCCGGCCTTTCTTACTTACCAGTATACCACTTGCTTGCTCGTCGCTCCCGTTCTCACGGCGGAAGAAGTTTCCGGTGCTGTTTGTCCATCCTGCCCGCTGGTGTTGGTTGTTGACCGATATAATGAGATCGGGCCCTCCAAGCTCCCAGACTTCGTATACCTTATCCAGTATTCCGCTCTCGCAGCGGAGTTCTCTCTCGTGCTCTCAATATGGCGGCAGCGGCAATGGCAGACCAGAGCAGACCCCCCTCCGACAAGGGCGCCGCGATGGCTGAGAAGGACTCCCAGGGTGGCGAGTCCATCCGCGAACTCAACGACGGCCGGGACCAGCTGCATCGTCACCTCGGCAATCGCCAGATCCAGCTGATTGCCATCGGCGGCTCAATTGGTACCGCCCTCTTCGTCAGCATTGGCGGCGGGCTGGCCACGGGCGGCCCTGCCAATCTTCTGCTCGGCTATTCCGTCCACTGTCTCATGGTTTGTCTCATCAACAACTCTTTGGCTGAGATGGTTTGCTACATGCCGATCGGCGGCTCCTTCATTCGAATGGCTGGTAAATGGGTGGACGAGTCGCTCGGTTTCCTTGCTGGTTGGAACTTCTTCCTATACGAGGCGATCCTGATTCCCTACGAGATCACGGCCCTCAATTTGGTCCTGACGTTCTGGACCGACAAGATCCCGGTCGCCGCCATATGTATTGTTGTCATCGTACTATATGCGTACGGGCCTCTTTCCCTGTAAACTCTGGTTGCCAAGTCGCTAACACTTTGTACAGCATTATCAACATTCTTGCGGTGCAATACTACGGGTAAGTCTCACGTGTTACACAACTTTCCCCCCACATGCCTTGATGCTATTCTGCCCCAACCCAGCGGCTCGAGCATGATAATGTTGGTGGGACATTTGTAGCCCTGCTACCGTCATAATGCATCTACCAATGCGCAATTGCTGACCTCCAACTTAGTGAAGCGGAATTCTGGCTCGCGATTGGCAAGCTGCTTCTCATCCTCATCGTGTTCTTTTTCACCTTCATTACTGCGGTTGGTGGGAATCCTCAGAACGAGCCGTATGGATTCCGGTACTGGTATAGTCCAGGTGCTTTTGCCGAATACATCCACACCGGCGCCCTTGGCAGATTCGAAGGCTTCCTTGGATCACTCTTTTCGGCCTGCTTCACAGTTGTCGGGCCGGAGTACATTGCCATGGTTGCAGGAGAGGCTGAACGCCCCAGTGTCTACATCAAGAACGGCTTCAAGACTGTATACTGGCGATTCTTTGTATTCTTCGTTTTGAGTGCACTGGCTGTCGGCATTGTCATCCCTTATAATGACCCCAAGCTGAACAACGGTTCAGGCACAGCTGATGGATCTCCTTACGTCATTGCGATGCAGAACATGGGAGTCGCAGTACTTCCGCATATCGTCAACGCTCTTCTCCTCACGAGTATCTTTAGTGCTGGTAATGCTTATGTCTACTGCGCCATGCGATCGCTCCACGGTTTGGCGTGCGAAGGGCAGGCTCCCGCTATCTTCAAGAGGACTCTGAAGAACGGTATCCCCATATATGCGTTCGGAGTCACGATGCTCTTTCCTTTCCTCTCCTTCCTCCAGGCTGGCGGCAGCACGGCTGGAGCCGTCACGACGCTGCAATCCGTCACTGAAGGTGCTACCATGATCAACTACATCTGCATCAGCTTGACCTACATCTTCTTTTATAGGGCATGCAAGGCGCAAGGTCTCGACCGCAAAACTTTCCCTTATGTCGGCTGGTTCCAGCCCTACAGCGCCTATATCACCTTCGTATATATGATCATTGTCGAGGGGATCTTTGGATACGTCGTGTTTGTTCCTGGCCACTGGAGCGTTGCTGCCTTCTTCCCGCCTTACACCATGGCTTTCGTTACTATCATCCTATACTTTGGCTGGAAGATTGTCAAGCGGACCAAGTTTGTAAAGCCACATGAGGCTGATCTTGTCTGGGAGAAACCCCAGATTGATGCGTATGAAGCCACTTTCACCGAGCCGCCCACGCGACTACGCGACGAATTGTGGGAGGTCATCACACGCAAAAGGAAAACGAGGGAGAACCATATGGGAGAGGACGTCAGTTAGGAATCGCTGCGGACTCCACTTGGTACGATTAGATTCCGTCGGAAACAATAACATGCGCTAAACAGACAATCCTCACCCGGGACTTTTGGGTTATACTCGTCTACTGTACATAGTCGGATTGATATTCTTTTGGCATATATACCCAGTACACCACGCCTCCAGTCTCTGAAATGGGACTACGAGGTACATTCTGAATAAATAGGAAATAAACCCAATACAAATTGTAGCTGTGTGCGCGAGTATAGTGTACATATAGCTTCCTCTATCTTTATTTCATTGAGACTGAAGTCTTTATTTATCTGCTGGACTACAGGAAACCTGTTTGGAGTGCTGAGCACGATTCATTATCTGCAGCCATCATGGAATCATAGTAACAGTTTGCAGGCACAGTTCGCAATGATACTCCGTCTCTGAACGACCGTCATCACGGATCGTCACTCACCATCGTGGACTTCATTGGGTTGGTTTCCCAGTGCTTCCTAACGCTTTGATGGACGGGTTGTCCCTCTTCTCCCCTTATTGACAACTTGTCATCCACTATCGAGTTTGATTGTGGCTCGATCCTATTATTTGGTGATATTGTTGATTGCTCTGAGAGAGAGAATATGAAATGAACATATATGCACACCCATTCTTCCGCCCCTCCTCCCCCTTTTCCCTCTCTAGGAGGCGGGGCGGCCCCCATCACACAAGCCGCCGTTTGGAAGGAAGAGTTTTTTTTTTTTTTTTTTTTTTTTTTTTTTTTTTTTTTTTTTAAAATAAAAAAATTTTTTTTTTTTTTTTGTGTTTGTTTACGGGGGTATTTTTTTTTTTTTTTTTTTTTTTTTTTTTTTTTTTTTTTTTTTTTCCCATATATCCATAGTGAAACTTGAAATGCTGTTTGTAGAAGAGGGAATGTTTGACCAATCCAGACTCTGTCGGATCTTCGCACTTTACACATTTACATACCAAGATATTTCCTGCCACTCCCAAACAGAATTCATCCCGCGCTTATCTACCAACCTATACTCTATAGCTTTTCACGCCAAACCCCGTTTCTTCCTATCTCTAAGTTGACTAAATAGGTTACGTACGTATTTCGACGTGCCACTGCTTCTTGTGGCAAATATCACCAAGAGCAGCTAAATACCCCGATACAAAAAATCAATTTCAGCCAGTCCAAGGTTACTATCACAGCGCGCTTTGCTAATCAACCAATAACCATGAGGATGTGCTCATACGAGGACCATATAGATCACACAATTAACCAACTAACCTAGCCCAGCCAGTGAAACCAGGAACCAGGAAGTCGTGGATGAAGCTTCAACCTCGCTACCTACCTAGCATAGGGGTGATCGCGAGACAAATTTTTTTCGTTTACCCCCTCTGACCCTCGTCTTGTTCTGCCCTGCCCTGCCTCGCCTTGCCTTGACTTGTCTCGCGGTCGAAACAAGGAAGGCATTGGCTTGGCACTCGTAGAGTATTAGGCCCGCCGACGTGGTAACCGGAATCGCCGGCCCGGGAGCCGGACGATACACGTCGCCGGAATCCGGAATCCGGATGTGGATACGGAAGAGTAGTGCTCCCTCCTCTACGTGCGCTGCGCCGAGGAGACAGTTGCCGGTTGTCTTATTGTGTCGGACGGACTTCTGTGGGGCTGACCTGTCGAGCAATGGACTAAGCCGGGAATGCTCCGAGTGCTGTATCTCTGGGTTGATGTTGCTGTCATTGAACGTGACTGCAGACGAGGCGTGCTGGAGTTGCGTGATGGTATAGAGATCTGGCTTCTAGTAGCATTTATTCCAATAGACCTTGACACTTTGTTTGCGAACTGAAATTTTTTACTACGCCTACTTTGCAGTGCACTCCATTCCAATGTAAGGATAGAACATCCCTATTGAGTTCTTCATTCGCTACTTTAAGCATACCCACAAGGCTATTTTAATGGGAAGCTGTTGCGCAAACCTACAGATATGATATCAGTCATCTTCTTCATCACTCCCATCTTCGTCACTCTCTTCCTCGGCATTTTCGAGCCACTCAATTAGTGGTTGGCACTTAGCCCGGACAACCGGCATCACTTCACCCTCTTTGCCTCTGGCGTCTTCCCACCAAGCGATGAGTCCCTCTTCCTCCAGGATATCCAGGTCGTACATTTGCTGTAGCATAGCGGCGAGGAGGTTTCCGGCTTTACCGACCTCGATAACCTTGGTGCTACTGGCGCACGCTTTCTGTACGGCTAGGGCAAATTCCAATTGCTCTGTCACAGAATCCCCACCAACACCGACGTCCGCAACGAAAGCAGACGCACCGGCTCTAGAGGTGAGCGTCTCTTTGGCGGCTTTCACTGCATCGAGACCCGATTCGGCGTTCATAAGTTCCACGGCACGACGAACAAACGCCGTCGCTACTGCTTTCCGCATGGCCACATCCGAGGCATTATTGGCGAGCCGTAACGAAGTGAACTCCAACTTTTCCGAATCAAAAGTACCCATTGAACCACGCAAGACTTCTAGAAGACCATGGACGGCATCGGCATGGAACGAAGAGAAGTTGGGAGCGCCTGAATCGTCGGAGGCAAATGATGATAATCTGGATCGTGCGGTGGGTTGGCTGGGTGTAGCCGAAGCCGCCTCAGAGTCTTCGTCGGAGATGTCATCATCTTCGAAACTCGACACTGAAGAGCCGTCGATGTCGAATTGATCTAGATTATAAATGAGCGAGTTTTCTAACCTCGTGAGCTCCTCTCTCCCTATTTCATCCTCTTCTGGGTACTGGAACATAGCGCCCTTTCCTTGCGCCCCGACAACGCTAGGCTGTGATTCGGCAGGACGGTGGTTGTGCGTAAGAAGTGATAGCACGGAAGCAGCCCCGACGTCTATTTTCTCGCCAATCCGCACTCCATATGACACCAAAGAACCCTCACGAACAGTGGTACCTTTTCCTACATAAGCCGTGTCTGCAATAATAGCATGCTCGACAATAGCGTCGTCGTCAATCTCAACATCATCCCAGATATAGCTATTTATAACCCGGACGTTGTTCCCAATCCTGCAGTTTCGACCGACGAAAGAATTCTGTATTATGCTCTTGGAACCGACATGTGTGTCCCGCCCAAGAACGGCGTCGGATGTCTCTGCATCATCTTCGACGAGGACATCGTATTCCTGATAGACGTCGTTATCTTGTAGCTGATAGGTTTGGCCTCTCAGGAGGTTACAGTCCGGGGTAAATGGGTACACCCAACCGCCGAGGATATCATGACTTATGGCGTCGTACATTTGCAGGTTCGTGGCCCTCGCACTGTAGCCTTCGGTGACGATGTCTGTATGTATCATCTTGCCATTCAACTCCCAGTCCTTCAGAACACCATGCAAAAAGTTGGCCCTTGGCAGCTCATAGTCAAAACTCTCAGACCACAAAGCAAGCACATCAGGAGTACATATGTCGATCTGGGGGTCGATTAAATCGGTTCGAGCTTCCGCCTCGGCGTTTTCCAGTATGGTGGGGTCTAGATTTGCATAGCGATCCGCCTGGAACGGGTTTATCTCTTCGTAGTGAAGACATCGATTCTTCCTGGGATCGATGATGAAGACGGGCGTGTTCGTCTTGGCCTTCGTGCGATGAGGGGCGTCGCCGGCCTCGCGCAAGACCATGGTCATGCAAGAGTCACGATTCGCTTCTCTCCTCGCCTTGTGGGCGGCCAGGGCACCTTCGAGAGATAGATTCGAGACCAGATCACCATGTACGAGCAGAAAGTCGCCTCCAATGATTCCGCGACCGTCGAGATCTCGGAGGAAGTCTCCGACAGAGCGCGCGTCGGCAACGCGTATGAACTCGAGTACGGAGAAGGGGCAGGAGTATGCGCCGGGAGACCATCTAGAGTTGTGGATATAGGTTTCTATCTGTTCCGAGTGGGCGCCACAGTATATAAAAACCTCGTTGACATCGTTCATGGCGAGGAACTCGAGCGTGTACTCGATGATGGGGGTGTTTGCGAGCGGCAAGAGACACTGTGATGGGCGGTTGATGCAGTTAGCGAAGGGGGGGTGCATATATGTCATATATCACAGGAACATATATGGCCATATATAGATACGGCGACAAGATATGGACGGCAGGGAGGTCCTGGATGGGCAGATAGATAGATATTGGCTCACTCTTGGCTTGTCGAGGGAGAAAGGTAAGAATCGGGTCTGGAAATCGTCTGCGATGAGCTATATAGAATCAAGTCGTACGTTAGTAAGACGACATCAAGGAACAGTCGATCAACAAGTATATAGATCTAAATCAGGAATACATGCCACAGCTTGTAGGGCAGCCTCTCTCTTCTCTTCGGCGCCTGGCTTGCCGGCCTTTTTGCTGCCCTTGGCCGTCGCTCCACCACGGCCGCCTTTACTCTGCGACATTGCGCAACTGGACCTCAAAACTGGCGACGGCTTGGGCGTTGCCGTTTATGTTGGTATTGATGCTGGGCTTGAATGATGGGGGGAGAGGTTATGTCCGGCCAATGAGGGGCAACTTTTTTGTGTACCTGATCTAGCCCTTAGTTGTATTGTAGCTTGCAATGACTCAATCTACATGTATGGAGGGGCAAGCTTTCTTGATAAGGTGGTAGTCTAATCGGCAGCTGCAAAGCTACAGCATCAGCTGGTAGGTACCTAGCCGCAAGTTCCTGATTTTCGCCAGTCTTCACTAGCCACCACATTAGCCACATATCCTGCACAGGCATTTGGATAAGTGATAAGGCCAATACCGTACCAAATCCTGCTGGACCTAGTAAACTGTCGATTGACGGTCAATTGGCAGTTGAAAACTTTTAACGCGTTGAAGCTAATAAATACTTAAGCGAGAGTTTATTTTTTTGAACGGTTTAATCGATTTAAACGCTTGAAAAGTTTTCAGCGTTAAAAATCTTAAGCGTTAAAAATCTTTAAACGTTAAAGACCACTAAAAGCTAGACCACTTTAATTACATTATATAATTAATTACTTAATTTAATTTTTAAATAGTTTTTCTTTAATTATTTACTTAAATAATTTATATAATATTAATGTATTTATTTTTTTATATTATAAAACGCCACTTTATTAAGCTATACTTATATAATAATTTCGTTTAAATATTAATTATTTTTAAACCTTTAGTTTTATTTTTTTTATTATTGTCGTTATTAATTTAATTATTTATTTTTTTATATTGTTTTTATATTTAAATAAGTTTATATATATAGTTTTATATATATTATCGTGAATATTTATAATCGGCTTTAATTATATATCTTGCTGTTTATAAATAATTTTATTTTTTAATTTATATATTTATTTTATATAAGCTATTTTTATAAGTTTTTATTTTTATTTATTAATTTATTAAAAAGCTTTAAGGTTTTATTATTATTAAATTTTAATTATTTTAAAATTATTAACCACTTAATAAACTAGCTCGTTAATTAATTATTTTATTTTTATATATTAGCTTTAAATTTCTTTAATTTATTTACGAGCGTTATATTAAGCTTTAAAGGCTTTAATATTTTTTATAAGCTAAATTTATTTTAAATTAACAATTATTTATATTTTTTAAAAAAGCCTGTTAATATAAACTCTTAAAGCTTATTTATATTTTTTAGTTTTATTATTTTTAATATTATTAGTCGCGTTATAAACTTTATTTTAATTATTATATTATTTATTATATTTTAATAAAATTAAAAAGCGTTAAGCTTTTTAGCTTTTTATTTTTTATTTATAACTTTTATATTAATGTTTAGTTATTTTTAGCTTAAGTTTTTAAAAGTTATTTCGTTTTAAAATTTAATAATACTTGCGTTTTTTTTTATTACTTTAGCTTATAATATCTTTATAGCTTATAATGTTTTTATTATTGCTTTAAAGCTTTACTTAATAAACTATTAGCTTATTTATATTTTTATTTATGTTTATTACTTTATTTTATATTTAAATAAAGCTAAAAAAAACTATATATAATTAATAACTAAGCGTTTTTTTTTATAGCTTAAGCTTAAGTTTAAAATCTAGCTTATAAGCTATTTTATAACTTAAAACTTTATAATAATCACTTAATACTACTTTTATAAATATATTTACTTAATTATTTTATATTATTTATTTTTATTTATAAGCTTATTTTATATATTATAAATATTTTAAATATAAACCACTATAAAAAGTTTATAAATAAAATAATAATAGCTCGCTAATTATAACGCTTATTTTAAAAGTTTAAACAAGTGAAATATTAAAAGTTAAAATATAAAGTCTTTAATATAATTTAAGCCATTAATATATTATATAAAAGTAATATTATTATTTATATTAACAGTAATATATAATTATAAAAAATCATTAAAAAAATTAATATAAGTGCTGCTATAATTTATAACTTTTAAATTATTAAGTAATTTTTAAAAAATTATTATTTAGTTTAAATAATCGATAACTTAATTATTTTTTTTATTAAAAAATTTAAAAACTTAGCTTAAAAGTTAAATAAAGCTTTATTTATATATTATATTAAAGCATAAAACGTTTTAAAGCGTATAAGCGCTTAAAATTTACTATAAATATAGTTAAACCTTGTTAATATAATAAAACAAGTTAAAGTTTTTTTATTATTTAAAGTATTTACTTTAAAAATAATAGTTAATTATTTTATTATAAGCTTATATAACCTTGATTTATAAAAAAAAGCTATAAATAAAAATATTAAAGTTAAATTATTATTATAAAAATATTATAAAATTATTAAAAGCTGCTAATATATTTTAAACTTAAAAGCTTTTATTATTAAATAAAACGCTAATAAGCTAAAAGTTTAAATATTAAAAAAACTTATTTTTAAAAATATTAAAATAAAAGTCGATTAAATATTAATTTATTATTATTTTATTTTAGCTATAAATATATAATTAACTTATTTTTTTTAATTTAATTATTTAACTTATATTTAATAATAATAGCTTATTTTTTTGCTTTAAAATATAGCTTTTTTTATTTTTAAAAAAATATAACCGATATATTTAACTTTAATTATATTTTCTGCTTTAAATATATTTACACTATAAAAACTTAAAGCGTTTTAAAAAGCTTATAATAAAAAAAATAAAAGTAGTGCGTAAATTATTTTAAATTAAAAACTTTAGCCGGCAAATTTTTTTTTCTTTAAAAAATAGTTTAAGCACTTATTAATTAATGATTAAAAAAAGCTAACCTATAATATAAAAGTTTACTTTAAGTGTAAAAAAAAAAATATATTTTTATTACTTATATTATTTTTTTTAATAAATATATATTATCGTAAAAATTTATTTACTTTAAAGCTTTTGTTTATTTTATTAAAAAAGCATTATATAATATAATATAAAACGAGGTAGCGTTTTAATTAATATAATTATATTATAATTTATTTTTAAGTAGCAGCTATTTTATTAATAAATATATTAAATATAAGTTTTATTATATTAAATAATTTTTAGTTTAAAATTAGCTAGATTTAAACTATATAAAAAACTTTATTTTTTCGGTAATAGTTTATTTATTAACTAAAAAAGCGTTTAAAAGTACTGCTAGCTTTTTATAAAATAACTTTAGCTTATTATACCGAAGTTTTATTATTTTATCGTGTAAACCATTAATAAAAAATAAAAATAACTTTAATAATAAGCTTAAAAATAAAGTTTTATATTTATAATTTATATTAGCTTAAGTAGCTTAATTATATAAAAAACGTAAAAATAATAATGTTGTTATTTTAATTTATAAGCTGTTAAATATTAATAATGAGCTTTTATTAAAAAAAAAAAAAGCCCGAGTTTTTTATAAGACTTGATTTTTTAAACCTTTAAAAAAAATTTATAATAAAAATAAAAATAATCTCTTTAATTAAAAAAAGTGGGCAAAGTTTTAACTAGTGTTAAACTTAAGTTTTATAAATTTATAACAGGTTTATTTTAATTTAACTAAAGCTTTTAAGTATTTATTAACTTGTATAATTAAAAAGTTATAAATTAAAATAAAACGTTTTAAGTTAATAAAAACTTTATAACTTAAATTAACTTAAGCAGGGTTTATTATAAAATTTAAATTTATTACGTTTATTTAATTTATTAAAGTTTATTAATTAAGTTTTATTATTAAATATAAGCTAAAGAATAAAACAAAAAAAAAACCGAGGGTATAAAAATTACGTTTATTAAAAACTTTACTTAAATTAATTAAGGTTTAAATATTAACTTAATTATTAAAAAACTAATTAAAGATATAAATATAAAAAAACGTTTTTTATTAAACCTTAAAATTTTTTTTTTTTATTATTATTTTTGCTAGTAATTTAATTAAAGTAATTAAGTTTATAGTTTTTAATATTAATATTATAAATATTTAACGTATTATATAATATATTATTTAACTTAAGATTTTTAAAATTATTAATAATAGTTTAAATATTTTTTTTAATTTATTTTAGCTATAAAATATAATAATAGTTTTTAATATACGATAAAACACTTTTATTATTAATAATGAGATAATAAATAAAAAGATTATTATTGTTTAAAGACCGATTTTTATAGTATTTCTTTATTATCGCGTGGTTTTAGCTTTAAAAAGTTTTTTTTTTTAAATTTTCTTTATTATAAAAAACCCGGAGGTTTTTAATAAGTTTAAGTTTAGTTTTAAATTAAAAAAAAAAATAATAATAATATATTAAGCGAGGTATTAAGCTTTAAGTTATTAAAATAAAAAGTTACCGTTAATTATATAATTATATCGTTAAATTATTTAAAAAAAAAACACTTAAAGTATTGTTAAATATATATATAATATAAGTTTTTTTTAAAAAACTAAAGATTTTAAACTTATTTATATACTTTAACTTAAAATAATTTATATATTATGTTTTAAAGCTTATTACTAAAGCTATATATAAAATAATTTTTAAATTATTTTATTTTTATTTATATATTATTGCTTTTAAGTATATAACCTTTATAAACTTTATAATTATTAAAAAATAAATGTTTTGTTTTTATATATTGTTTTCGAAAAATAAAAACTTATGTAATAAACAAGTGTTTTTTTTTATTAATAAAAAAATATCGAGATTTTTTATTTATATTAAAGCTAAAGTTTTATTTGCGGAGATAAAAAAATAGTTTATTAAGTTTAATTTTTATTTTAAATTATTAGTTTTTAACTATTTAATTAAAAACGTTATATATATATTTTTTATTTATTATTACTTAAATATTACGGTCGTAAATAATATAAAGCTTATTAATTTACTGGTTTATAAAGTGAGGTTAAAGCTAAAAACTTTACTTTAAAATAAGTTTTAAAAAAAAATATAAATTAAACCGCAGTTATATTAATTAAATAAACTTATATAATATAATATTAATAATAAAATATATAAAACAATTATAATAGCTAATAAAAAACTCTTTAATTAAAATAATTAATTTATTTTAATGTTAAAAAAAAAAGCTATAAATGTTTTTAATTTTAATTTATAAGCTAAGCTTAAGTTAATTTTTAATTATTAAAATATTAAAAAAAACTTGTTAAATATAAATATTATTTTTATCGCAAATGTTTATAATTATATATTAAACCTTTAAATAACGTTATATTATATTTTTAATTTAAAATATATTTATTAGTTTATACTTGTTTATTTTAAAAATTAATATATATTTACTTTTAAAGTGCTAGGATTTTTATAGTTATAACTTATTAAATTATTATAAAGTTTTTAAACTGCTAAATTTTTAATAATTAAGTTTATATATATCGTTATAAGCTTTATTTTAAAGCTAAATTTAAAACTTTTATTAATGGTTAATAATGAGATTAACGGTTTAGTTTTTTTAATTTATTATATAAATAATATTTTTATAACTTATAAAAGCTTTAAAGAATAATAAAACTTTATTAAAAAATATTTTTTGCTACGTATTTTTTAATTAAAGCTAAAGTTATTTTTTAAGAAAATATACTTAGGTTATAATTAAATTACCGCTTTAAAAATTATTTATAAAGTGTATAAAGTATTAAAAGTGCTTTTTAAAAAATATAAAAAATTATTATATTAGCTAGTACTTTAAACATAAATAAATATAAAATTATTTTTAAGTGTAGTGATTTTTACTTGCAAATAAATTAAAAATTATTCTAAGATTATTAGATTTTTTTACCGATTTATTAATAATGTTGAGTGAAGGTGGGCAAAAAATAAAGCTTTATTTTTTAATTTTATAAAGATATATATTTTTGCTGCTGTTTAAATATATAAATATTTTTTTAAAATATTAATAAAGGCTTATTTAAATGTTTTAAGCTATAAAGCTAGGCTTTTTATTATTTAAAAATAAAAAAAAATACTTAAACTTTTAATTTATAATAGTTTTTTTTTAAATAAGTTTTAATAAAACTATAAAATATATAAACGTGAGTTTTTAAATATAATAAAGTTCACGTGTCGATATATTAAATATTTTTTTATACTTTTAAATTAAATCTTTATTTTTTATATAAATTATAAGCCTTTAATTATTTTTATTGATTTATTATATTATGAAAATATTTATATTTAATGAGTTATTAAGCTAAAGCTATTAAATATTTAAATTTTTTATATTAAAAGTGTGTAAAATAAAATTATTAATATATTATTATAAATTATATTTTTAGACTTTAATTATAAAAATACTAGCTTTATATTTTTGTTCGGCTTTATAAATAAAAAAAAATGTTGGGTTTAAAAAAATAAAGCTAAAAGTTATTAAAATTTTATTAAAGCTTTTTTTTTAAAAAAATTAAACTTTATCGCAAGTAAAATATAAGCTGCTAATTTTATTTTTATAGCTAAATTAAAACTATATTTTTTATAAATATAATTAAATAAACTTAGAAAATATTTTAATTTATTAAAAGCTTGTTAACTTAATTAATTTATATAAAGTGCTGCTATTAAATTATTAAATATAGTTTTATTTTTAAATTTAAAGTTTAATAACTTTAAGTATTATTATTATTTATAATATAAATATATATATAAGTTTTTAAAGTATAATAAATTTAATTTTTTAGATCGGCTAAGTATTAAAGCTTTTATTATTTAATATAAAAACTTTAAACTTATAAGTTTTAAACTTAAATATTATTAAAAAAAAATATAGCGGTTTTATTTATATAAAAATAAAATCGCTAAAGCTTTATAAAAAGTTTATAATAAAAATAATTATTTTTTTTTAGCTTTAATATTATAAAGGTTAAATTAATTAATATATTAATTTATTATAACGAGTAATATATAAATATATTATTTAAGATGTTTATTATATATAAAGTTTAAATTTTTACGATTTAAGGTTTTTTTATTATTAATTATTATATTTAAACTTTATTAAATAATTATAGTAAACTTTTATAAACTTTTTTCGATAAATAAAAAATATTAATATTTTTTAATTTTTATTAATTATTTTAATTAATAAGTAAATTGTTTTTTTATTATAAACTATTAAGCCGAGATTATTATTTTTAAACTTAAAAACTAAAAATATTTAACTAAAATTATACCGGTGGCTTTTTATATTAATTTTAGTTTAATTTTTTTTTTTAAGTTTTTTGCTGCTACGATATAAAGTATAAGCTTTATATTAATTAATAAGTTTTTTAAATTATATAAGTTTTATAAACTAATTAAACGTTTTTTTAAAACTATATAAGCTATAATATTAAAGTTAACTATAAAAAAAAACTTTTTAATATATAAAAATTAAGCTAATTATTTTAATAAAGCTATTTTTTATATAAACTTTTATTATATAATAAATATAAATTATTTATTATTTAAGATTATATATAAATATTTACCTCGAGAAGTATTAAAAACTAAGTATTTTAATGTTAAATTAGTTTTTTTGCGTGTTAGTTTTTAAAATAAAACTTATATTTTTTTTAAAAAAAAAGTTTTATATATTTTACTATTAAATTATTGTTTAAAACAACAAACTTATTATAAAATTATTTTTTACGCTAAAATATATAATAAAAAAATAAAGTGTTATATATATAAAACATGTACTTTATACGTTATAATTAAAAATCTTGCTATATTATATTAAAAAAAAATTTAAAGCTATTTAAATTTATTTTTAAATATAAAAAGCTTTTTAAAGTCGATAAAAAACTCGAGAAATTTATATTTAAATTAAAAAACCTAGATAATTTATTAATTTTTTTTTATAATTATTATAAAAATAACTTTAAGCTATTTATACTAAAGTAAAATTTATTAAAATAATTAAATGATTTATACTTTTTGTTTTAATTATTTTTATATCGGCTTAAAATAATTATTTTACGATAGCTTAAACTTATTATAATTTAAAAATTAAAAGTTTGCTTTATTTTTAAGTGGTATATATATAAATATAAAAACTTTGCGTAAAAAAAATAAGCTAAAAATAATATAAAAAAAAAAATTAATTCTTTAGTTTTTATAAGTGTTAGTAAATATTTAAATATTTTTTTTAAAAAAAAATATAAAAAAAATAAACCCGTTTTTTTTTTTTTGTTAGTTTAAAATAATTTTAGTTTTTTTAGCTAAACTAAAATCTTAAATTATATATTTATTTATTTTTTTTTTTTTTAAAAAATAAAAACTTTATTTTTTTTATAATTATAAACGTTTATTAAACTTGCCGCTTTAATTAAATTATATATATTAATTTACTTTTACGTAAAGTTATACCTCACGGTTATTTATATATTTATAGTTTTTATTTTAAATTTAAAATTATTACTTAAGCTGTTTATATAACTAAGCTTATTTAATGGCTATTAAAGTTAAATAAAAAACTTATAATATATAATTAAATATAACTTTTGTTTTTAAATAAGTTAAATATTTTAACCACTTAAAGATTTAGCTTTTATTATTAAAGATTATTTTTGTACTAAAGTCGCTATATTAAAATTTACTTTAAAGCCGAATATTTAAATATTGAAGTTATTATATAAAATTTTTTAAAATTATTAATTAAGTTTTATATATTTAAAAACTATTTAACACTTATAAATTATAAACTCTCGTAATTAAATATATAAATTAATTAATTATAAATTTAAAACTAATCGTTAATTACTGCTTTATTATAAAAATTAAATAATAAATAATTAAAGTTATAGCTTAAGCTTTTTATAAATAACTTAAGCCGCTTTTTTTTATTAACCGTTTTAAACTTAATTAAATTAAAGTTTTTATTTATAATAATTTATTTTTATTTTATATTTTATTTATATTTATAAATTATTTTATTTATTTTTAATTTATAATAACTATATTAAGTTTTATTTTTATTATTTTACTCGGCTAATTTAACTTTAATATTTTATTTTTACTATAATTTACTTAGTTATATTTATTTATTTAATTATTTTAGCTTATTTAACTACTTTAATTAAATTAAAGTTAAATTAAACTATTTTAAGCTATGTTTTTAATTATAGCGCTATTTAGTTTAACTTTAACCTTTAATTTTATTTTATTTATAAGCGCTTTTAATGTATTTACCGTGGATTTTAACGTTTAATCTTAAAGTAATACTTAAGCTTACTTAAGTTAAATAATTATAACTTTTATTAAATAAAATAAGTTTATTTATACTATAAAAATAAAAGCTAAAAAAAAGCGTAAAGTTAATTTAAAAACTATAGTTTTAATAAGTATAACTTTTAATGGTTTATTATTTATATATATTATTAAAAGTCGTAAAATAAAATTAAACACGTTTTAATTAATTAACGTTATAAAAAAAAAAGCTAAGCTAACATTAGTTTTTTTATAAAATAAAGATATAAAAACAACGAAATTTATATTATTTTTTTATTACTTTAAATAAAAAGTTTTTAATAAAGTTAAAAGTGCTTTAATTAATTTATAAACTATATTTATTTTAATATATAATAACTTTAAAGCTAAAAAAATTTATTACGTATAAATTTTAATAAAAAAAATCTTTTATTATTTATTTATTAAGCTTATATAATTAGTTTTTTTAAAAACTTTAAATTTAAAATTTATAATTTATTATTTTAAATAATTATCATTAAGCGCACCTTATAATTTATTTATTTTTTTTTGGTTTTAACTACTTTTATTTTAAACTATAAATTTTAAAATAAACTTTTATTTTTGCTCTCGGCTTTTAAAAGCTTTTAAGCTTATAACTTACGATTATATAATCTAGCTTTAATTTTAAATATATAATTAATAGTTTTTTTATATAAAAAAATATTTTAAGTAATTTTTAAACTTTAATTAGTTATAAATAATAAATAATTAAATTTTATTATTTAACTTTATAAAATATATTTTAATAATAATTTAAAATATTAAAAAAATTAAATTAAAAGTGTATTTATATTTTAAAAAAGCATGTATTTAAATATTCACGTTTTAACTTATATTGTTTTATTAAGTTTATTGTTTTCGTAAGCTTTAAAATAACTTAAAAAAAAATATAAAAAAAGCTTAACGTTAAATTTTCTAGTGTGTTTTTTTTAAAAAATTTAATTAAATATTTAAACTTTATTTTAACTTTAATTTTATTAAAAAACACCTAGTAATCTTTTTTTAAAAAACAAGAAAAATATATTAAACTTAAAAAAAAATAATAGCTTATATTATAGCTATACTTAAACTTGTTTATAATATTTATTATAAATTATTACTTTAAAATATAAAGCAGTACTAAAAACTTATTCGATAAAATATATTAAAATATTACTTTATTTATAAAATTAAAAAAAAGATTTTATTTTTAAAAAACTTATATATTTTAAAAAAAAACTTTATAAAAGTTAAGATTTAGCTAGATTAAAATATTATATAACTTAAAATGTTTAACCCCGCTATTAATTTTTTTTTAACTAATAAAAAAAATCTTAAAGTTTTTTTTTATTAAAAAAAATCTAAGGCTTTATTAATTATTAAATTAAATAAATCTATAATTTTAATAAAAAAAAACCTTATTATTATTATAATCTCGCAAGCGATTTTTATATTAATATAATAACTTTTAACTTTAATTATTTAATAATATTTAAATTAACTTTTATTTTAGCTTAAAAGCTTTACTATATTATTATTATTTAATATATTTATTAAAAGTTTATTTTTTTTTTTATATTTTATTAAATAACTTTTAAAACAAGTTAATTTTAACACGTTAAAACAAAGCTTTATTATAAATTTACCTTTATTAACTATTATATTTATAAATAATATTATTAGTTAAATTTTTAATTTATTTTTATTAAAAACCTTAGTTAACGCAATTAAAAATATAAAATATTAATTAAACTTTAATTAGTTATAAAAATAATTTTAAAAGCATTATAATATTTATATAATAAACCGAAAAAAACTAGTGAAAAGTTTATAAAAATATAAAAATTACTTTAAAGTTTTTTAAAAAAAAATAAATAAAAGTCGAGTTAAGATTTATAATCTCAAGCTTATTATAATCATAATTTAATTTAAAAATATAAATCTTAAAGCTAAGGTTGTTAAGTTTAAATTAAATCTAAAAATAATAAATATATAAATTAATAAACTTTAAGCTATAACTTAAATTTTTTTAAAAAAAAGTCTTTAATAAAATCTTTTAATGTTATTATAATAATTTATTAAAGCTAAAAATAAGCATTACTAGTTTATTTTATTTACTAAAGTTAATTATAAATAAAAATATATAAAAAATTAAATATAATTATTAAAAACTTTTAATAAAAACTAAAGATAAAAATTTAAATATAATAAGTGCTAATGTAAAAACTAAAGAAAATAAATCGGGAAATATATTTATTATTAAAAAAACATAAACTATTACTGCTAATAATAATAAAGTAAACTTTATTAAAATTAATAACACGTAAAAAAAAGTTCTAGGTTTTTTTAAGTATATATTAATGGACTTCGACTTTAAAAATAAATTATTTACGTAATTAAAAGCTTTATTAGCTAGCTTTACTTTATTATATTAACTCGGGAAACTTAAAATATTAAAAACATTAAAGTTAAATTTATAGCTAGCGTAAACACTTATTTTATACCTTTAAATAATTAAACCACTTTAATTATATTATATAATTAATCACTTAATTTAACTTTTAAATAATTTTTCTTTAATTATTTACTTAAATAACTTATATAATATTAATATATTTATTTTTCCACATTATAAAACGCCACTTTATTAAGCTATACTTATGTTTAAATATATTAAAAAAAAAAAGCCTTAAGTACGCTATATAAACTACGTAAGCTACGCAAGCTATATAAGCTATATTATTAAAAAACGCTATATATAATATATTATATAAGCTACGTTATATTAGCTATAAATTATAAGCTATAAACTATTTTTTAAAACATTAAAAATTTTAATATATAAAAAAATTAAATAATAATATATTGCGAGCGCTATTAAATTAATTATTTTATAAAAATATAATTTTTAGCTATTATTTAAATTAAAATAAGCGAAGCTATCGCGACTTTTATAATTATATAGCAAGCAAGCAGCTTATATAATAATTAAGTAGTTTATATAATAATTAAATAGCTTATATAATAGTTAAATAACTTATATAATAATTAAATAGCTTATATAATAATTAAATAATTTATATAATAATTAAATAGCTTATATAATAATTAAATAGCTTATATAACGTATAATTATTTTATAACTTATATAATAATTAAAATAATAAATAATTTAAATAATAAATAGTTTATATAATAGTTTATATAATAGTTTATATAATAGTTTATAGCTTATATAATATATAGCGTATAGTGTATAATGTAGTTTAGCGTTAAAAAAATCTTAAGCGTTTAAAAATTTTAAGCGTTAAAAAAAGCTTCAACGTTTAAATTTATCAACGTTTATAATTTTAAACGCTTATAAGAATAAACCGTTAATTAAATATTGAGAAACTTTTAATTATTAATCGATAGTTTATTAAACCCTGCGCGTTTTAATACGGTATTTACTTAGCTGCTCTTTTTTTATTATTAAATATAAGAGGTTATATTTTAAGCTAAAATATTTACTAACCGGGTATTTAAAAGTAAACTTATGTTAAAAAAATAAAGGCCTTTATATAAATTCTGCGTAGCTTACTAGTTGTATTTATTTAATAAAAATAACACGCTTAATTAATATAATTAATTAATTTAATATTATATATTATTATTTATATTTAATAATTAAAAGTTTTATTATTATTTTTAGCTATTATTAAATAAATTATTAGCTTGGTTAAATAATTTTTATTTATAAAATAAAGAGCTTAAAAGTAAAGTAGTTAGCCTAGATTTATAAAATTATATTATTTTAAACTTAAATATAAAAATACTATAATTAAAATAACTTATAATACTTAAAATTAAAAACTATTTAAAAATAATAAATATATTAATATTATTTATAAAGTTTTTTTTAATAGTAAATTATAAAATAATAAACTTAAAACTTTTATAAAATATAACCGAAATAATAACTTTTAAATAAACTATATATAATATAAACTTAAATAATTATAATATAAAAATACGCGAATATATTAATTAAATTAAAACTATTAATTAATTAAAAAATTAAATTTTCGAAATAATATTTTAAAGCTATAAAAATATACTACTAAAACTTATAAATATATTTAATATATAATATAATAAGCTTTATATTATTAAAATATATTTAAAAAAAAGCTTAATATATTAAGTAAAGCTAAACTATAAATTATTTATTAATAATAATACGAAATAACTATTAAAAAACTTAAAAATTTAAGCAATTAAATAAAAAAAAAAACTAGTTTTAATAATAAAATATAAAGCAATAAATTTTTTAAAATTATATAATATTATTACCGACTTAAAAAAAGCTTTAAAAAAAATTATTAAAAATAAATAATAGTTTTTCGATAATTTAATTAATAAAAAATTAAAAATAAAACTTTAAATTATACTATAATTATAGTAAATTTGCGCAATAAAATAAATATTAAGCTATTAATTTAAAATAAACTACTTAAAAAAAAACTTTATAAAAAAAGCTTTTATAATTTTAAAAATATTAAAAAAATAAATAATATAATTAAAGTAAAAAAAGCCTTAAAACGTTTAAAATTAATAAGTAAAAATAAAAGCAGTAATTATAGCAAAAAATTATAAAAATATAATAAAAATATAAAAATTAAATATTTTTAAATAAATATTAATAATAAAAATATAAATTATAAGCTATATATTTAAAATTATTTATTAAATAAATATTAATATGCTTTTTTAAAATTAATAAGCAAAAATTTTATTTTAAATAAAATAGTTTAAAAAATAATTTTATAACTATTAAAATTTAATTTAAAACTTTTAAAAAAAATTAAATAAATTTAAAAAAAAAAAACAAAATAAAAAAAAACTAAACTTAATATTAATTAATTATTAAAAAAACTAGCTTAAATAATATTTATAACTAAAAATAAAACTAAAATAATTTATAAATTAAAAAATTTTATAATTTTAAATTTAAATATTATAATATATATATTTAATAAAATTAGCAAGTTTTTAAATTTTAAAAAAATTAACTTAAATAATATAATATACGCAAAAAATAAAATTATTTTAATTAAAGATTTTAAAAAAATTAACATTTAAATTTAAAAACTTAAAAAATTAAAAGTTTTTTAATTATATAATATAATATTTTATTTTATAATAATTATTAATTTAATATTATTTTAAATTTTTAATTAATTAAAATATTAATAAAATAATAAACTATTTATAAATTTTTTATAATAAAAAAATAGTTTAATATTATATTATTTATAATAAAAAAATAGTTTAATATTATATTATTTATAAAATTAATTTAATTAATTTATTTTAAAATATTTTTTATTTTTATTTTAAAGATTTA
>MU389822.1:0-95397 GCA_022578765.1 Xylaria sp. FL0933
TAAAATTAATATTAATATAATATTATAATAAATAAACTTTTAAATAATTATATTTTTAAATAAAAATATAATATATTTATATAATAAGCGCTATATTTTTTTATTATTTATAAAAAAAATATTTTTTATTATTATTAATATTTATATATTTTTATTATAATAATTATATTTAATTTTTAAATAATATATATAATATAAATAATAGATTATTTAATTAATAACTTTTAAATATTTTAAACTAAAATTAATTAATTTTATTTATTTTTAAAAAGCTTTTATTTATATTTTTAATATTTTATTAATATATTTAAAAAGTTTTATAAATAAAAATAATATAATTAATATTTAACTTTTATTTATTAAATTATAATAGCTTACGATTTTTTTATTATATTAATTATATAATAAAATAATTATTTTTATTTTTTTATTTTTTATTACTTTAATTTTTAAAAACTAGTATATATTATTTTATTTTTTAAGCTTATATATAAATTTAATTTTTTTAATAATTTTTTTAGCTTATTTAAAATAATTATAATAATAAAATATTAAAAAATTATTTATATAAAAAATAATATAAATTTTACGATTAAATATATAATAAGCAAAATTTTTTTAATAATAAAATTATATTAAATATTTTAAGCGTGCTTAAAAACTTTTTATATTATAAAAATAATAAATTTTTAAACTTATATAACGCTTTATTAAATAGCGCTATATTATTTTCTTATTTAAATTTTTTTAATAATTTATATATTATAATTTTTTAATTTTTTTTTAAAGCGTTTAAAAATATATTAATTATATTAAACTATTTTACTTTAAAATTAAATTATATAACTAAAGTTATTATAAACTTAAAAGTTTTAGCAATAAATATAATAATATAAATTAAATAAAATATATTTTTATATTAAAAATTTTTTTATATTATAATATATATTTTATATATATTTAAATAATTTTATTTATTAAATTTATATATAAATATTTATTTTAATAATAAAAACTTATATTTAATTTTTTCGCGTAAAATAACTTTTATTACTTTATATTTTTAAAAGTTTATAATTTTTTTAGCTGCGTTTTTTTTAAATTAAACTTTTAAAAAATATTTTTTTAAATTTTTTCAACTTTTAAAAAACGTTATTATAAAATTATTTTTATAATAGCGCAGCTAATTTAATGTAGCTTTAAGCTTAGCTGCTTTATATTAATTTATTATAGCTATAAATATTATATATAATATTTTATATTTCTAGTTATTTTTTTAAATAATTTTTTATTAATTAAGCAAAAATATTATTAAAAAATTTAATTAATTATAATTATATAAAAAGTTAATTTTTTTATTTTTTATATATTAAAATAATAAAAATAATAAATATTTTAATATATTTATTTTTTTTATTTTTAGCTTAATTTTTTAAAAACTTTTTTTAAATTTTTTAATTAGCTTTTATTATTTTTAAATAAATAAAATAGCTATATTATTTTTAAACTAGTTAAATTATTTAATTTATATTAAATTAATTTTAAATTATTTAATTTATTTTTAATTAATTTTTAATTATTTAATTTGCTTTTAATAAATTTTTTAACTTTTTAATTATTATATAATTTTTTATTAAATTATTTAATAAGCTATTAATTATTTTTTTATTATTAATTAAATATATTTTTTAATAAAGCCGCGGTATTTTATTTTATTTTTTAACTGCGCTTAAAATTATTTTTAGTTTTTTATTTTTTATTTTAAATATATTTAGCGTTTTATATAGTTATTTAACTATATTAAATTTTTATATTATTTTATTTAGTTATTTTTTTAATATAAACGTTTTTTTAAATATTATAAGTCCGCGCAATTAATTATTAAAATTTTTTAAACTTTATTTATTAAAACTTTTAATTATTTTTACTTTTAATTTATAATTTTTTAATTAATAATTAATTAATTAATTAATAAGTTTAAAAGCGTTTTTATTTTTGTTAAAATAATTAATAGCTAGCTTATTTTATAATAGCTATATTTTTTTTTATACGTTTATAATATTAAAAAAATCTTTTAAAACTTTTTTTATTTTTATTATATTATTTTATAACTTAATATTAATTTTTATAAAATATTTTTTATATTTTTTTAAATAATATAAATTTTTATTAAAATATATATTATATATAATAATTATTTTTTTTAGCTAAAATATTTATAGTTAATTAAATATTTTATATACGCACGTTAATTTATTTTATATAATTATTTTTTACAACTTATAAACTTATTATGCTCGATTAAATAAGCTTTATATTTATAAGCTTATATATTTTTTTAATTAAAGCGTAAATTAATTATTTTATTTTTTATTATTTTAAAGTTATATTATTTAAAATATTAAATAAATTAATTTAAAAATATTTTATTAAATATATAAAAATTATTTTTATAAAACAAGCTTATATTATAAAAATATATAATAATATATATTATTTTTAATTAAAGCGTATTAAATAAACTAGTTTTTTTTAATATTTTTTAAACTTTAGTTATAATTTATTAGCTTGTTTTTTTTTATTTTTTGCAGGTTTTTTAATATACGTTAATAAAAGCTTAATATTTATATTTTTATTAAGCTTTTATTATTAAAAATATATATTTTTTATTATAATAATTATTGCACGCTTATTATTGCTTTATATTATTATAATTAAAAGTTTAAAATATTATATTATTTAGCGCTTAAAATATTAAAATATTTAAAAAACTACCGGCTTAATATATTATAATAATATATAAATATAAATTATTTTGCTATATTTATTTTTAATTGCGAGCAGTTAAAATATTTTATTATATTTTTTAAAATAATTAAAAAAAATTTAATAAACTTTTTAAAATAGCTTTTTTAAACGCTTTTTTAAAGTTTTACGTAAAATAATATTTTTAAAGTTTACTTAAGCGTATACTTCGCACTTAAACGGTTTTTTTTTATTTATTTTAACGCTTTTAATATTATATGTAAATATTTTTAAAGCTTTAAAATTTAAATATTTTATTTTTTTATATTAAAAATTTAATATATTTTTTTTAAGTTATATTAAAATTACTAAAACTTTTTTAAAAAAGTTTATATAAATAATAATAATTAGTTTAACTATATTTAATAAAAAATTTTTAAATATAGTTATATTATTTATTAATTTTTTACTAAAATAATAAATAATAAGTTTATATTTAAAAAAAATTAAGTTTATTTTTTTTTAAAAAAGCTTTAAAAGTATATTTAAATATATATTGCCGTAGCGTAAAAAATAATTTAAATTATAATACTAAATTTTTATTTTTTTAAAACAAGCTTTTAAAACTATATTAATATAAAACTTTTTTATTAATGCTATATTTTTTAAAATAAAAAACTTAATATTTTTATTTTTAAAATTTATTAAAATATTTTATATAATTTTTATTTTTTTTTAAAATTAAAAAACTTATAATATTAATATTAACGCTTTTTTTATTTTTAATAAAAATAAAAAAACTTAACATAAAAAAATCTTTTTAATTAATTAAATATAACGCTTTATAATTATTTAATATTATATTTTTATAAAATAAATAAAAGTTATAATTAAATATTATATATATTTTTAAATTATAAATAAATTAATTATAAAGCACGCTAAATTTAAATTAAACTATTTATTATTTTATCGCTTTTTTTTTATAAGCAAAAATAGTTATATAAAACTTTTATGTTTTATTTATTTTATTTAATTTTTTTGCGTAAGTTTTATTAACGCGTAAATTTTTAATAAATATTAATTTTTTTAATTTATTAATCGCTTAAATTTTTAATTAAAACTTTTAAAAAGCTTATAATTATTTTTTTTAAGATTTTATATATTTTAAAGCTTTATTTATAAATTATAATATATTTTAATAAATATAAGCAGCTATATTTTTTATTTTAATTAATTTTGCCGCGATTATATAATTTTAATTTAATTTAATTATTATTTTTTATAAAATAAATTCTAGCTTTACTATATTTTTTTTATATAATTTTATTATTTAATATATTAAAAAAAATCTTTTTATATTTTTTTAAAATTATTAAAAGTTGCTTTAGCTGCTTATTTATATTTATTTATAAAAACTATTAATAAATTTAATTTAGCGTTATTTTCGTATAAATAATATATAAAAAAAATTTTATAGCAAGCGTTTTTTTAATATTTAAAAAATTAAGCATTTATATTTATAAATAAACTTTATATTAAGCGCTATATTAAACTTTAAGCTTAATTTTTTTTTAATATATTTATTTAAATATTTTATAATATTTTTATTAAATTAAGCTTGTTATAATTAATATAACAAGCTTTATATAAATTTTTAGCGCTTATATTAGCTTTTATAAAATAATATTATTTTTATAAATAAGCTTAATAATAATAACGTTTATAATTATAAAATTTATTATTTTATTAATTTATTTAAAAATAATAATATATTAGTTAAATTTAAAAACTTATATAATATTTTTTATAATATATTTATAAATTTTTTTATTAAAAGTTAAAATAATCTTGTTTTTATTAAAATTAAATTTTAGCTTTTTTTTTTTAATAATAGCTTGTTTTTTAAGTTTATTTTTTACGCTTTATTTTATAAATACTTTAAGCACTTAGCTTAATATATATTTAATATTAAAAATATTTAAATTAATATATTTTTATATTTTATATAGCGTAGTATAAAATTTAAGCTTATTAAACTAATTAAAATAATTTTATTAAAATTAAAATATAATATTTTTAATAAATAACTCGTTAAAATTAAAAAAAATAATTATAATAATTAAATAAAAAAAATTTAAATAATCGTTTAATAACTATAAAATAATAATAATTTATTAAAAAAAAAATAAAAACTTTAAACTTTTTTTTAAAAAATCTTTTTAAGTTTTTATAACATTAATTTATAAATAAACTAAATTTATAATTATTATACTATTATAAATACGCGCTTAGCTAATAAAAATATATTAATATATTTTTTAATTATAAAATTTTTTAAAATAAATTTAAAAGCTTTATTAGTTTAAGTTTTAAATACTATATATATAAAAAAAAACAAATATTTATATGCGAGCGGGTAAATCTATATTCACCCAAGCCAAGGGCTCTTAAAACCCACAATAATATAATAAAAGGTCATTTGCGCTTATAGAATATTATTCTTATATTGAGTTATTCTCTAAGCCTTGTATTTAGCCCTTGTAATACTTACCGTTAGATTCCATTCATTGCCGTCAACCCGTTCCTGCTAAAACTTATTAGTACCTACATCTCGAGAATAACATCTACGCACACCGCAAAAGACGTGACGCTTACGTAGCTAACGGTCCAAACTTCTATGGGAACAAAAATTGTGCTCGACTCAAGGCCAAGCTTGACGGTTCCCCCTTTTCGGTCGAGCGGATTGCCATAATGAGCTTTAAAGCTCCTACCTTGAGCAAATGCTGTGCGGCGTTAAAGCTTGAGTAACATCTTAATAATGAAACTAGTTCGGCAGACCACATGCTGAGGTAAATGACACACCCAAGCCTTGATTTACACCGGTCATAATCACTGTTTGCCCTTTTTAAATCTTGTTTAGAAGTATAAGTCCCGTGCAGAGCTGGCTCTGAAGTCATCTTGTGATAAAGTCTGGTATCACCTAGCATTGTGAAATCGAAGTAGTGGATAGGGACAACTAGGAAAAGTGAAGGGACCTTGGAAGCCGGGCCCAGAATCCAATAAGAAAAATGCTTCAGTTACGCATTAGACGGACTACGACATAAGCTGGCACACTGTGACCGGACATAAACGAGCTATATGTCCGTGTTTTCCAAGTACTGATATCGTGCCACGTTGACGGGAGGACGACGCGCCCAAGTACAGATATGGCACGGGCTATTGATGAGAGACGGCAATTAGCTTGTCTACGACTTCTATTCTGGTTTGCATAGTCCTATTGTCGTTCGTGTCCCCCTTTTACTTAGTCTGCTATGAGGGAGCAGGTACAAACTTCATCGATTAGCCGTGGAGCTCCCAGAATGGAGGTCAGAGGTTTCTACGTCTCTCCCTTTGTTCCTCGTACTACAATAAGAATTAAGAATAGAACAAAAGGGACAATTATTAACCAAGAGAATGGCTTATAATGCAATCAATAGCATAGCCCGCCCCGCTAGAGGTTTTTATAATTTCACATCTGCAGCCACGTTCTGAACTGCCTCCTCCCCCCTCCCCCCGGACATGGTCACAGAGCTTCATCCTCAGGTCGTCACACCTTCTTAGTTCCTCTTGGGCATCATCGTGATAAATTAGCTTCCATATCAATTTAACTTCGTCACTCAACGCTACTCTATCACCGACAACCTCTTCCTTCTATTTAAGCCACTCTTAACTATGTGCGGGATATTACGGGTGTCCCTTGGCGACTACATACTTTCCATTTGAGCAGCGAAGGCGTAGATGAGGTACAGTACTACGACGTGGGTTTCGCGTGAGGGCACCACCAAGTCAAGCCGCTAGTGGAGCTTATCACACGAGCCATCATCTGCCACACTTACCCGGCAAGCGGAATAATCTTCATGCTTACAAAGTGGAGAGCTCTATACGGCGAGAAAATCTTGAACAAGTAGGCACGTGTGTTGAGAATTGAACTCACACCCTAAAAGTTAGGGGAAGAGAAGAAAGAAAAGGCGAAGCGTTGAAGTTGTAACCAAAACCCCTGAGCTGTGGGGTCCTTGAACGCTTATTGCTGTGCCTCTGATACATATGTTTTCGTCTTTAATCTTTTTTTCCTTCGTACGTCACGAAGACTTCAGACGACTCATCACGCTAGTTATTCGAGATTATTTGGTATCTTTCGTCTCACACACTCATAAGTCTCTTCATTCCTCCAAAGCATATATTGATAGTGTGTCTTATTTCGCTTTCTCACCCTCGTTCTTATAACCCTCAGCTGGCATCTCATGGATATCACCTGCAAGCTCTTGAGGCGGTGCAGTACTTCCTGGCAACTCATGAGGTAAACCCTCTTTCACTTCTGGCAATTCCAGTGTTTCCTGTTGGCTATCCATCTCAGTCCTGATAACTGAAGAATCACTAGATAGCTCTGCCTTGTCAAATAATCCTCCATTCCCCTCCTCTTTAGCATGGGTTTGTTGGTTCTTTAGAATATTGGCTCTTTCCCACTTCCAAGACCTATACATCATAATAAACAAGGGAATGAAAACAAATCCGAAAACTATAGGAAAGACGATCGTCACTAGCGCTGCGTTATCCGTGCCACGCTTGATATGTGAAACTGATAAGAGATCTTCGCTTTGCTGATTTGGTAGTGACTCGTGAAAAGCTATACGCATGCTGTCTGTGATACAGTCTATTCGAGGCTCCTGTTAGAGTATTCAAAACTGGGAGTTCGGCTGTACATACTATCGTGTTTGTTTACGAAAACTTTCGGCAATGTAATTTTGTATTGGTGCGGATATTAGCTTTTCTTGGCTAGTTATCAAACTGGTGTGATGCGCGTGGTATCCAAGTTATGGTCATAGGTTGTCTGAGATCAAGCTAGCAAAGGAAATTTAGTCTTGTGCGTGACTGAGAGTTTAATCTGTCGTGATAACTTAATAACGTAAGATAGGTTTTTAGACATTGTTCTTTGATATTGAACACTGCTAAATTTAGGCAGGCACACAGTAATGTAGCATACTGCGTAGTCAATCCTACTGCAAGGTAGATCTTAGCAGCGTAGCTTTGCATGCATGTAACCATGGGGCCGCTCATGCATAGCCAATAACACATACTGACGTATGTAGACATATGGCGTTGAGTGTTGCCTTCTAAGCAAAGCAGCAGATTATTATGCCCAGTTTGACTATTTAAAATGCTCAGGTCCTACACAGCTAGACAATAATGCCTTGCAACCTTACACAAGGTTCCGAATATTACATACCGAGCTCCATTATTGGTGAACGAGTGCGGATAGATGCGGATGGGGGAATGGATTTTGAGAAGATGAGTAGCAATTTCATCACACGCGATGCCTTTCCGAAACGCCACTGAAGATCAGTAGCAGGACAGAACACTCTGGTTAGGATAGAACTTGGATTATATGAATTCGAGAGAAAGCAAAATTGAGCGCGCGTTCTATCTGACAAGGGATGTAATGTACAAGGCCCTTCAAGTCCTTCTAACCTATATAGGCAACCTTTAAAGCCGACTAGGTTAGCTAACCTCTTATTATAACTACTTACTACGCATACTCACTGACGCGCTGCCCAGACTCAGCAATTACCGCCAAGATGGACACAATTGCTCAGTTGACGAGGTATCTACATCACCAGTCGCCACGTCTTTGTTTGCTTTCTGGGCCTGCAATGCTGTGAAACTTATACTCCCAAGCGGATTAGTTGCTGGTAGTATGGTGCGCGGTTCTGAGTTACATTTGATCCAATTATAACGCGTCTAGGACGGAATTGGAGATTGCCTCGGTTCTTCCCTCCTCACCCCCGGACGTATCCCTCCCTTCACTCACAAACACCGACCTCCACTTCTAATTCACTCCATGTGCACAAAAAAGCATCAAACTAGCGACGCTGTGTACAGGAAGTGGATGGGTTACACCGTTTCATATCCCAGTGCTGAGTTGTTTGCCGCTTACCACAGTAATCAATGGAGCACGAGCTACCCTGGGCCGAGCCCTCGTGGCTGAGCTCATTGGCGTCACCCTACTATAGCGAATCACATCGCAAACTCCAAGCTTACGCGCGGAAGTACTACGACGAAAAGGTCATACCCTACATGCTGGAATGGGAGGAGAAAGGGGATTGCCCTAGATCGGCGAGAGACTTGTATCTTAAATCCGGCCTGGCACTCATCGAGATACCGAGGGAATACAGACCGAAAGACCACTGCTCGGTAGCCGGAATCCCGGTTGAGGAGCTGGACATCTTCCACCGCCTCATCCTGATGGATGAGTCCTCGCGCATCGAAGGTGGCGTGATGGTTGCACTGTCTGGGGGAGCGAATGTGATTGGCGTCCCACCCATCATAAAGCACGGTACAGAAGCCCATAAGAGGCGCTGGCTACCGGGTCTCTTTACCGGAGAGACGAACTTCTGCCTTGGTATCACCGAGCCAAGTGGCGGCAGTGATGTAAGTAATCTGAAGACGACGGCGAAGAAGAGCGCCGACGGCAGGCACTACGTTGTGAGTGGCACCAAGAAGTGGATCACAGGTAGTCCGTGGGCGACACATATGACTACCGCTGTGCGCACAGGCGGTCCCGGTGCCGCTGGCATCTCTCTCCTCGTGATCCCGCTCGCGCTACCGGGTGTCTCAGTGGAGAAGATTCAGAACAGCGGGCAGAGTGCCGGTGGCGCTAGCTGGGTGCGCATGGACAACGTCCAGGTGCCCGCAGACCACTTAATCGGCGTTGAGAACGCCGGGTTCATGTATGTCATGAAGAACTTCAATAACGAACGCTTCGTCATGGCTGTCGGGTGCAACCGCAAGGCGCGCACGTGTCTATCCACCGCTCTAGCGTACGCGTTCGAGCGCGAGACATTCGGTGTCCCGCTTATTAGCCATCAGGTCATTAGGCATAAAATTGTCAATCTCGCCCGTGATGTCGAGGCCCACTGGGCCCGCCTCGAGCAGATTGCGTATCACGTTAATCAACACGGTTGGGATAGCAGAGACATCACTGGTCCCATTGCCATGGCTAAGATTTCAGGCGGACGCATCCTCGAGCTTGCGGCGCGAGAGGCGCAGCAGGTGATGGGCGGCGTTGCGTATCAGCGGAAAGGGCCCGGTGGTGGTGGTCGTGTCGAACAGATTACGCGAGACCTGAGGATGATGGTTGTTGGGGGCGGCTCTGAGGAGATTCTGGGAGACCTGGCGTTCAAAGAAGAGATAAAGACAGCAAAGAGGAAGGCAAAGGAGAAGGCCAAGTTATGATGTGTAGATGCGATATCACGAGGAGGGGATCGATATGTGTTGACGATAATAATAATGGGCAAGTATGTACGCAATGACTATCGGCCAAATCAAGTTTTATCCTTTTCAAGCAGATGCTATCTCCAAATTAGATTGATAGAAATGACAGAAGTTGCTGTCTAAATCTTTGACTCCCGTCCTCCGGATGTACTGCCGATTGAGTCCAGATGTGAAGCGAGTATCTTTCCCACCTTGTCTGCGACACCCCAGCTTAGCTCGTAACCACGTCCTCCTAAACCGTAGGCATGAATAATGCATTTATTGCCCTGGCCGATCTCTTTCTCCAGCCGCATACCACCCTTCCGAGTCGGACGCCTACCGACAATGTCTCTTATGACAGTGAACTTGCCATCGGGGCCTAGAATGTCAGGGTACATGGCGGCAAAGTTGCTCAGGAGCTTCTCTCTTAGTTCGAGAGATGGATTTGGGTTCCAGTCGTTTGGTATTTTCGTTCCTCCAATGATCGTTCCGCCTTCGAAGTTACGTGGGACATTAAACGATCCCATGCCTTTGGCGTTTATCCTCGTGATGGAAACGGGACAGGGGTTAGCTACGAGACATGTTTGACCTAGCTTCCCTTGAGTGAATGATCTACCTGTATGGTATTATTGTCGTAACTGCTCACCTGTAGTGATGAAGACATCATGGTCTGCAAAACCAATGCCTGAAGCATTGATGAGCACGTCAAACGGCGCTAGATCCTTCATCTCGAACACTTCAAGAGGGTCCCTGATTTCTCTTTTGACTACAAACAAGTTAGTAGCTGAAAGCCGCTACCTGCAATTGGTAGTCTAGCAATGGTAATGCAATATCAGATCGAACAACTTACGAATCTTGCCACCTTTATAAGCAAATCGCCGGAGTAGAAATGCGCAGTAAACCATTGGATTAACACACCACGTGTCGTACTCGTACCCCAATTGTACGCCCTCAGGCAACTCCTCTTTGGAATGAAATCTAAACCCCTTCATTCCGAGCTCATTCCGCGCCTTGTCCTCCGTAAGCGACGTCTGAGCTAGCTCCGGCGCCTCGAAATAATCATAAGCCTTCATAAACGTGATACCAGCTTCGGGGTGCCGATCATGCAAGGCACGCATCTCGTCCCACGTCAACAAGGACATAGCGTGTTCACGTGCTTCTTGGGAATCAGGTGCTGCACCTGGAGGTGGTAGGATGAAGCGATTATGAGCGCCGCCCCATGGCGACGTGAAGTTGATTTGCGTTGCGGAATCAATGGTTTCAAAACCGCTGGGAAAGTCCTTGGCCACGATAGTCACGCTGTAGCCGGCACTTTGAACCCTCAATGCGCAGCTCAGACCAGTAACACCGGCACTATGCTCAGGTGTCAGCTACGACATTAAGTGAAGGAAGTAGAGATCTGATATACCCAATTACGACGATTCTGGTCATCCTGATCCGTTTGCTAATCGCTAATTACCGACGCTTGAATTTCGGGCCTTCCCGGACGGTGTGGACGTTGTTTAAGACAAGGCAAATCCAAGGTCTCTTTGTTCACCGCAGCATTTGAATATCACTGGCTTGCGATCATAGTCATAGTCTCGCAGTTATATACTTGGTAAAAGCTCAATGACAAAAGGAGCTGTTTTACAGAATAGGCTTACATCGGGCAGTGTCGTCAGTGTCGTCAGTGTAATTCGGGCCATCTTTACCTAGTTCACCCCCGATTGTCGGAGGTGGGGGTCGTCGGTACTTGCCGATAAATGGAATCAGCGCTCCGCACAAGCAAAACAAAACAAATAAAGCCCTTCTGACTGATTTTGACTGATTTGGGCCTCGATTTCGGTGTATTTGACTGATTTGCCTAGTTTTCGTATTTGACTTGGCCCAATTGCTTGCCAAATATATAGGCCAAATAAAAATTCAGCGCTTGGCGCTCTTTTTTACCCTGAATAGCAGCCCAGAGACCTTCCGAATAGCCTCGTAGCCATACAGCCATACAGCCATACAGCCATACAGCCATACAGCTATACAGCCATGCGACCACGCGGCCATTCCACACAGCCATATACACCAACGCGATCAACGCGGTCAACGCGATAGCCAGCGAAATTAGGTAATCTTAGGTGTGGAGGTAGCCAAGGGTGGGTGCCCAGGTGGGTAAGGGTAGGGGTGAGTATGCAGATCAACTGAGGGTATCCCCTCCTAGCTTACCTGAGGGTATCTCCACTTTTACAGCTGCCAAACCAAGTACTTTTTTGTACCAGGCGGCTACGCCGCAGCGGCTGCGAATCCAAAGTTCTCCCCCTTTTAAATTTTTTGACCTCCGGGGGGTATGCGCTCCGCGCCGGCCCCCACTCCGGAAAGAGTGCAATAAACTCGTCTTGATCCGCTGCTCGCCTTTCAGGCTCACGAAGCTCCTGTTTTCTGGCTAAGTACTCTTAAGTAGCTTTTTTCAGCTGGCGACAGCTGGAAAAGTGGAGTTACCCTCAGGTAAGCTAGGGGGGGATACCCTCAGTTTGTCGCATTGCTCGGTAGGGGTCTATAGGTGAAATTAAGTGGGCCAGGGCCTCCGGCCAACAGCTGCAACTGACCTTTTCTCATCGAAAAACCCCTGTAAAAAAAGAAGAAAATAAGAAAAATTATCTGAATTATCTACAATTAATTGAAGGAAATAATAATCGTGTATTTAATCTGCGAAATAATTCAGATAATTTATAATTCGTTGTTTTGTTTTGATTGGTCAAGTTATCTGTCAGTCAGTCAAAATAATGTTTTGCTTGTGCGGAGCGCTGAATGGAATGCTCGGCGCTCCGACCGATCAACTTTGTAGATCGCATCCCGGAATCCCCGTTATTTAATCCAATTGATAGTGAAAATATACCTAACCCAGTAGGTACTGACTAAGTACCTTTGCACGGCCGAACTTCAACCGGCTCTTGGCAGGTTTCCTAGTGTAATGGTTATCACAGCGGATTCTGATTCCGCTAATCTGGGTTCGATTCCCAGGGAGACCTAAGTGGGACTTAGGTTATTCATTGAATAATTTCAATTTTATGTTTTGTCTCTGCCGTCCCCAGTGTGAAATGTTTCAAAGCGCGGTGCAACTTTTCTGGACCTTTTTTCTTCCTTTTTGTCCTTCTCGATCGGGAATCGTTATAAGGGACCGCTAATGAATGAGCTTTCAATCAGCTCCGTAGTGTTCAAAAGTCAGATTTATGAGATCAAACACGGCTTTCTGGACCTGTTTATGAACAACTTGCAGCTGGTAATTCCGGTAAACGACATACACATGCTCTATATATACTGGTGGTTCAGAACTCTTTGTTTTTGTAGGCCCGTTTGCGTTTGCTTAAGCTGACAACCGTGATTCTAATTACCCTTGCTAATTTTCGCAACGTAAAATGAGTTGAGCATTGTTACTGTCCCGAGATAGACCTTGTCCCGTCTTTGCGCTGCTGTTTTGGCCTTTCAACCTGGTGACTCATCTAGGCCGCTGCCTTGTACTCCAACTGGATTTGTTCACAGTTCTTAGGCTGGGTACCCGGAGTGTATATAGCGAGTTGAATGTGTCCATCGTCGTTGGTACAAGCAAATGGGAAGTCTCTACTATCGCCTGTTGAAGGATCACAAAGATTAGTTTGAGGCCACTGACGAACAAGTTAGGGATTAGGTTAGACCACTCACCAGTCCAAGGGAAAGCCGGAGAGGCGTTGGTGGGACTCCAGATATTGGTGCCGTACTCTTCTGAGCTGATCAATATCATAGGTCCTTCGAATGTTCCGGCCTCGGGTTTGACGTCGAACCCGTATGTGGCACCATCAACATCTACATGGGCAAACGTCAGTATTCTTGCCTGAAGTGAGAGCCATAAGGGTTATGTTTGTCGGAGTCCAAGATTGATAAATGCGAGAATGACATACCAACATTTAAAGAGTACCAGCCGAAGTGCCCGTAATCAACGTAGAATAGAGAGAAGGTGGACGATGGTGACTCGGCCGCCTCGGCCGCAGTCACGAAAGCAGGAAAGGCTGAGGCACCATTGACAAAACCAACTAACTGGTACCCCTCCAGACTCGAGCCGGCTCCTACTGTTAGGGTAATATCCTCATTTGGTGGGCCGTTCGAGGGGTTAGCGGCTGCAAATGCCGCGAAGGATAAAGAGGCAATGGTAGAAGCGCGCATGTTTCTGGCGTTTAGTGTACGGCGAATACGCAAAGAGAGGACGAAGGAGGCTAATTTGAAGGCAGTCGTGATGGAAGCGACAATTAAGACGAGTTGTGGCCGAAGCATGGAGTAGAGAAAGGGGGAACTGGATCGTTTATATATTTAAGACACTTCGTCTTGCTCGCTTCCCTTGCGTAGTTATGAATTAAAAATAGCCATGATTTCGTATATGCTTTAGTTCGATCTGTTAGGCGACATCCCACAAGTTATTCTAGCATCATCTTGGCGTCTGGGCTCTTACATTCCTAGAATGGAAAAGGCTAGTGCTCGGATCTAGCCGTTCTTTTTAATGACTCGGACATGCTCCATTCGTCGTAGTTAGACATACTCTGTCAGCCGACTTTGATGACATAAGGATCTAACTGCTTGGCTATGCTGCTGACCTGGAGGACATCAGTATTTTATTGCTTGGCTATGTTGTAATTGGATTCCCAGACCAACGATGCTCCCTCAACTTACTCCGTATGACCGTTCTTTCACCAACTCAGTAAAACAAAAACCTGTAGCGAAATCCTCATTGAATGAAATCCGCTGCCCAAATTCTACTAGTCCCCTTCCCTCGTAGTAGAAAATATGTAGACTGCGTACGGACTGGTATGGCTTCTCGCTACTTGCCGATACTTCAGGGGCAACATCGCGGTCAACGAAACATAACGCTGTGATCGAGTGTCATGGGCGGGTGTCCTGCGTTTTGCTGAGTTGAGGAGTAAATTACACTTGTTGGGAATCTCTTCTCGCATTGCACCCGACCGAGGAATTGGCGCCGGAGCCTACCAGTCTGGGAGTCTCCTATGACAGACGCGAAAGGTTAGCTTGGGCTATGAACCCCGATTCCCTCTCTTTCGTACCAAAACACCCGCTCGCAAAAGCTTCCCTGAAACGAGGTTGTTGGACAGTACGGTTTAAATATTTGCGCGGGCGGCGTGGCATAGGTTGTGCGAGTTACGCGAACATCTAGCCTAGGTGCGGCTGTTCTGAAGATAACTCCTCCTTCTCCCCTTGCGTTGTAAAAGTTTCGATTTTATATGGTAGCTACTATTCGGGCCTCATATCCTGTATCTGGCCGACGCCCCTTGGGCTCTTATCTCGCATCCGTGTAACTAGAGACGTAGAGAACTTCATCGTCGCGATTGTGGTGAAGTTCAAGTAGCTTGAAGTGATCGGTTTAGGGGTGTTCGAGGAAGATATATCGTTTAACGTAGTCTTATGTTCTTAGAGTTCCTCACGAGGAAGGAATTGGTCGCTATCTGGGCCCGGGGGCCAAGGGGTTCGTTGATAGGATCGTTGAGACATGCTTGGCGCGGACTTATACTCTCGAGGAAGAGTCACAGAAACATGTTCCAAAGCTCGAACCAACTTGGTGGCATCGGAGGCAGTCGTTTTCTGAATATGTACATAGCAATATCTGGTACAGAGGTTGCGATCAGTATTCCTGATAAGAGAATGAAATGAAGAGTCCCTTAGGCTAGGCTTGACTAGTAGGTAGAGAGTGCTGTAGAAGCCAAAGCTGGATACCTAGTTGTGTAATTGCTGACACTGCACTTGCTAGCAGATGATGGGCCAAATGGCCAAGAGCCAGTGGTCTGTGCAGGTTTCCAAGGCCCTGGGTCGACTGTTTGGTTTCTTCCTACTGCATACATGACACAGAAAACTCTGGTACCATGCTCTAAAATGGTTAGCCGTAACGGCTCCTACTTTGACTTCTCATTCCCTGGGTACATCATGATGGTGTAGCCAGACAGAATCTCAAGGTTAATTTACCTACGCGGAGTTTGTCGTTTAGGATAAGTTGGGGAGAAGCTTGGCACTAGAGGAAAATATCTGTGTTTGCGTTGGTCAAAGAACACCCCCTCACGATATCTGGGACCACAGGTCCTTTCAGGTGTTCACGAACCTCTTTGGTCTCGTTCACCATATTCTCTTTGAGTATCAAGAGATTATTGCTGAAGCGTCCAGTTCAAGTGCTGGCACCAAGTTTGGCACGATCTCCAGGTTCTATTCGTGTACCAATGTGAAATCGATCATGTTTTCTTCGGTAGAGGTACCCGGAGTAGGAGGGCGCTCGCTGGAGGCTCTCAACCTTTCGAAATATAAGCCACATCTCCATGTCCTAAGGTATTTGATAGTCCGGCTGTTGAGAAACATCATTTAGCTAGCTAAAGAACAATTCTCCGGGGGTTGTTTTCTGTACTTTCGGGCCTAATAAATTGTAGTATCCACTGCTCATACCCCTAAGAGTGCTGCCCCAACCACTTAGTGACTACCCAGGTAAGCTAGCCTCCTTTTCCAATCACTCTACTTCACTATGTTACTGGCTTGGTATAGAAAGTACAAAGCTGCTCAGAGTTTGTCGCCTTAAGCCCAAATATAAACTGCAAACCCGCGCGTCTATCTTCACCCAATCCTATCAACATACACCTAGCACAAGGTTGAAACTTGTGATCTAATAGTACACCTTGTGATCTGGCGTTCCCACAAGCTACATAGCATCACCAGAATTTTGCACTCGCAAGGTGGATTCTTTGTACTTTGTTCCTGACTTAACTTGAAGCTCTTGTCAACAGTCCTTGATTATGGAAAACTTAATACACATAATTTCTTACCACTGAAATACTCCCTTCTCTCTAGCATGTTATTCTAACAAGGTAATTTTTCTAGTAACTCACATCTAATACCTTTGACCTTTGCTATGGTTTAGGCATGTCAAAGTTCCCTTCGAAGGGGTCGGCTCCCTCTAGCATGGGCGTACTACTTGCTTTCAAATATACCTACTCTCGTCCGACCTTTTGAGAGTACAAGGAGTGATCATTTACCCTGCTCGTGGGTCTCCCCGCAGGTCTATATCGTGAAGTCAAAGTTTGCTGCGGCCCAGCTGACCCGCGGGTCATATGGGTACACAGCGCACACCAAGGGAAACATGTGTATGAATGGCCTTGGTTTCTCTCTCTCTCTCTGTAGTCCCGTCTACGGGGGCCACGATGTTGGGAGTTACAGCCATGTTGAGGAGCCCCACTAGTGGTGCGTTATCTCGGCCTCTTATTCCATTCCATACCATCCAGGAGAGCAAACTTCCAGCCAGCTGGTATTGTCCCACAGCTCTCTTCACTCTTTGGTGGCTAAGATTTCTGGTTAAGTACTCGTGGTTGATCTTCATTACTTGCTATCTTCCCTTCACCTTCTCAATACTCTCAGTTTCTTCTTTACCCCCAAACTCTTGGCCATAATTTTTCACCTCCACCTCGGACACTTCCCACCGTACACGCTTCCCACCGTACCTCACCAGGTCTTAGTAGAGGGTACGCTCTTCTCTCCTCGATTACACGGTGTCCTCGGTCCGACAAGATGGAATTCTCATCTAACATTTTCGATTTTGACGTGCCTTCCGACGGCTGTGAAGGTGGCGGCGGCGCCGGCTACGAAGCGCAGGGAAGCCAAGGTAGGCACTAAGTCTCACGAAGATAGCGAAGCCAAATGTAACGAGTTCCTAACGTAATATTTTCTGCAGATGTCACAGGTCACTTGGCACAGGAATTTTCTTTTCCCCAAGATAACTATCTCGACCAGAATATGGGTACGCTATCTTCCGATCATGTTTAATCTTGATCTCCAGAAGCTCGATAAGCTTGGCGTAGAGATCATGTTCGTTCTTTGCACTTTCCTGACTTTGGGCTGTCTAGGAACGCAATTCCAGCAAGACTCTTTTATAACTCCTGGTGCAAACAACGAATTTGGAGTTACGCAACCGCTCGTCCCAGACGGTAGCCAAATCTTCGGCGACGCGCGCGATTATTTGCCTACACTCACCAGCTACCACCACCCTTCACCGGCTGAACGGCAACCAGCTCGTGGCTCGTTACCCGATCTTGGTTCAGCCCACTATCCACTGGGTTCCGGAGCTATCAATATGCAGAACACCAACCAGCCCGTGTGGCCACCCACAGAGCAGCTCAACATGAATTCAGGTCATTGCGCACAGCCAGTCATGTCCGGAGCCTACAGAAACCCGCAGGTCGGCTCTGAGTGGACGAGCATGGCGCCGAATCCCGCGACCCAGGCAGTCGATAGTCGAGATCAGATTCGGGCAGTTGCCATGTATTCGCCCGCCCGGGCAGTACCAATAACCAATGACTTAGCCCTCACTGAGGCCCGTTGTGAATCCTCAGCGCCTCCTGCCGGACAACAGTCCATCATTCCAAGGCCTATTGCTACCATCATGGCAGATGGTTATGACGTCTTTAACCCTGCCGTACTAGCTCGAGTGGAAAACGACTGTAAAACCCATAAGCTCAGGAACACGCCTTTCGCGATCGCGACATACCATCAAGTCGCAATGGCGAAGGATCTTTATTCCAAAGGAATATGGAGGAGGAAGTTTTACATTAACCAAGGCGCGATTTTCGATTTCTATACTCCTGCTCTATCGCACCGCCAGGTCCCAGACATCGAACAGAAGGTTCTACGGCTACTCTTTCGGTTGTGCCGAAGACGGGGCGAAACTGCGTGGTACAAGGTCGTTAAAAGAAATTGGCTAATTCCTGCAGGGAGAATGGAATTACCGCCAGCAGAGTATGTAGACGCTTTAGACCTCTGGAAGTATTTTTTCATGCGCGCTCAGTGTGCGGAGAGCGCGGAAAAATACGCCGAGCTCGTGGCGCCGGGCTACATTGACAACTCTCCGGAGGCGCACCGCGCGAACACGATTCGAGTTGGTATGTTCCTGGGAGCGAACCAGACCACGGCCGCTCTGCGCCTTGCCCCGGCAGCGGAGGCTTTGTCGCAGGAGGCTCTCGAGCTCCCTGACTTTATCCCGACCGTCAGGGCTAGCAGCCCTGTCGAGGATGGTATAGCAGGCGTGCAGGCTGCTAAACCTACACAGGCTGATGCTGGCGCGGCATCAAACATTCAAAACACATCCACAGGGGCGTTTCACGACCCCAACTCCAATACGGCCTATCTTAACACATTGCCTGACCAGGGCATGGTATCAGGTTCGACAAACCCATTTATTAGTCTTCCTCCTGGGATTATCTCAGAAATCACCTCACTTCCCGGCTGGATCTGGCCGTTTACCCCGGAAGGTATCGTTAACTCTGGCACTGATGCCAATGTCGCGGATATGTCAGCCGCTTCACATCTCGCTGTTGGCGGTGATGGGATGGACCCAGATGCCTCAGGTCCGACTTTTGATCCCTTTGGCATTTTTCCTGGATTTGATGATGCCTCAGGTGCCGCAGAGAGCTCATTTGGTTTCTCCAACCCCTATGGCACCGGTATCCCACCTAACGGCGAGAACTACTCGGTGTTCGAAGACATGGCGAGCTTTGATGCGGCCGCTGTTGGCCACACGACCACTTCTGACTCGAACAACGGGCTCAATATATACGGTGACAACTCTTTATATGATGGAAACTCGACTATTGGCAACCACGCATTTGGCAACGCCCCGATGTTCGACAGTAGCTTCGACGGCAGCTTCGACGGCAGCCTGTTCGCTACCAGCTCGTCCGATGGAAACGACTTCTTCACGAACAGCTTCCATCTACCTTGCGTAAACGAGGAGCAAGAGGATATGGGCGAGGAAGAAGAGGTCGCGGTCGAGGAGCAAGCCGAGGATACTCCAATGGCCCTTCGTTAGATCTAACAGAGGTACAGTTGACTGCCCTGAAGGTAAGAAATAGCTCGGCTGCTCCTTCCCTCGATTTTCTACGAGTTCCTTATCTAGCTAACGCGCGCCTCAGAGTAGGTCTCTTCATCAGTATCCGCCGTCGTTATACGCACGAAACTATAAGAAAAAAAAATTGAAACCCGATAAAACCACGATTAAAAAATTCCCGGGTTTCCTATTCTCTTCTCTCCGTTCGACAGCGCAACGAAACGAACGCAGTCCTCAATTTCCCGTTCCTCCTTCCCTCTCTCCTCGCGGCGTTGCGGCTCAGGCTTGCAACAGCAATATTGGTTTGTCCTGCTTGTAGCAGGTGAAAGCCTAACATCTTCGAGGCAGGCACACGAGCAATGTTCATCGATCCGACGACCCCTTTCCCCCACCCCGAATGGTATGGAATGCAGTGACACCTTCCCAGGGCCGGCTTTACTCTACATCTAAATTGATAGAGAGGGGTTTGCCTTCGCGCCGACGGCCTGGAACATAAAGTGCAAAAACACAATTGCTTCCTTTTACGCGCTGATTCTTCGCGTTTGTTTTCGGCCGCCGTCCTGAAAGAGGTTCTTCGTCGACCTTGTTCCCTGCAGAGGACAAGCTGGATCTCATACTGTACCGCATGTTACGGGTATCGGCAGCAATTTGATTACTCATTTGGCTTTTCCCGCTGCGGCCATGCAGTCTCTTCGCTCTCGTCGCATCAAACCATCTTTTCCCGCTTGTCCCTTGCATCAAAAAGGTATAACTTAGCAGTCTCTAGACACAAAGCTGGCTATAATTTGCTTCTGGCGGAAACGCGGCAAGTTCCCCAACTGCTCCATGTTAATGGACCAACGAATGGACGCTTTGATCTTCCCTGCAGTGATTAGGTTGGACTCAGCCAGCTTAGTATAAGAAGCAGATACGTGCTCTGAGGATGGATCATGGCTAAGCCCAGACAAAAGATCGTTACGGTGGCGACTCGCTTGTACTCTATATAGCTTCTCTCAATTTCGATAATATTTGCGTTGTTTTACAACACCCTGTGCCTCTACTATTATTATTTATGGTAGCTCCAACGCTACTTGACAGTGACTTTGGACACGTGCACTAGCTGAATTGAATATGCATGCCTCTCTTCTGTATGGATCAAGGCGGTATATATCTCGGTAGGCAGATTGGGGTCCAAGTAAGGCATACCTATTACATGGTCGGCGTATGCCTTACTTCACGTGACTAAGGCATCTAAGGAGAAAATGCAACATTTCAATCGACGAGAAGAGCGGGGCAAGTGGCTGTGTGTCGACCGGATGAAGCATTTATTACCTACTGATTCCCAGCCTTTCCTCCGTGTCCTTCCAAATCCAAATTTGTTGCGCACTTGAACTCACGATGTGCTAGCACAAAATGGCGGAAGCTCTTGGTATTGTCGGCTCCGTCTCGGGCATCGTATCGCTTGGTCTCGAACTCTCGTCACGGATATCTACTTACATCGACGCCGTCAAACGCTGTGATGAGGAGATCAGCACCGTCCATGTGCAAGCCGAAAGCCTTCAAAGATCCCTCGACGTGCTAAAGAATGCAATTCCAGACCTTACCTTAAAGCACCAGTCAGCCACCGATGCGGTCCTGGAGGCTCTGAAATCAGTCGAACGAGAGCTACAAGCTCTGAAAGACCTCGTGGACAAGCTTACGGTTTCCTCGGGACAGCCACAGAGCCTTAAGTCAAATCTCAAGCATGCAAAAAAGAAGATGACATTTCCCTTCCATCGTGATGATTTCGAGGCATTACAGAAACGACTCGATCGCGCCAATGTGGCACTTAATGCGGCAACACATACTCTTGGCTTGTAAGGCCGACCTAACTCCTAAATCTCTAGTACACTACTGATGGTTAATTGGTCACTAGGGCTATCGTCTCGTCTATCGATCGATCCAGTAGCGTCGCGCTCAGTCAGCTCTCTTCCCTCAGCACAAGCTCCGCGGATAACCTCGCCACATCCTCATCGATCAAAACGAGCCTACATACATTCATACCGCATGTGGAAGAAACTCTTCTCGAGATCAACAGCTCTTTGAGCGCGAACTTTCCCAGTATCGAGCAGCACTTCGCTTCCATACACACAACTATATCAAGGCAAGAGGAGAACATAACGCGTAGAATTCAAGAGGTCCAGGCTGAAGTTCAAGCTGGCCGGCGGGGAGATACCAATGAGGGAAGTTCCATTGCCTCGGCAGAAGGAAGCACGACACTCCTGGGGGGTCTGGACCTGCTCAACGGAATGAACGGACTTTCAGATATAGTCAATGACTTGGCCGAGAAGAAGGATAGTGATCCGCCACGTCTTGCCAATGCGGTAAGCAAAAGGTGCTATGAAACTTCAATGGAGCATTAGTAACTAATCGAGTCCCGCGCTAGACCGCGGAGCAGCGTGCTTTATACCGTTTGATTACTTCGCCTGCTCAGCTTGAGAAAGTCTGCACGCTTTATCGCGAGCAGGATGGCGTGGAACACGAGTTCACAATAGCTCAGCGCAATGAGCCCAAGATTAGGCACAACTCGACACCCAGCTATCTGATGGGTCATAGCTTTGCTACAAGTGGATACATGTCAAGCTGTATCTGTCGACAACATCGCGAAAGCTTCCGCCAGCATGCAAGGCTGGGAGCTCTGTCGGCCACTATGCTGAGCAGTACTTGTCAAAAGCACCTACCAGACTGCAGGTTTGCCAAGAGCGAAGTTCCTTCGAAATCAAAGTCAATCCAGTTCTCCTACAACGGGCTTCGATGGCTTCTTTCCAGAGCGGTCGATATCTCTGTATCCCTTAGTACGGGAGGAGGGGGGTTCAGTATCAGTCCGAATATCACCATTCGACCAACAGTCGACGAGACGCAAGCGCCTATCTTCCGAAGCTTGGAGTTTTTATGTGAAAGCATAGCAGAATTCGAGTTGGACTCACGGAAAAACGCGAGTATGACGTTAAAGCTCCTGGAAGTGGTAGTACATAGGATTATGCAACAGTATATGTCTCGAAAGCGTTCCCCACACGAGGTCGATAGTGAAGGGTGTTCTGCGCTGCATAGATGGATAGACGTAAGTCGCCTCGTTTCATCTCAGTCGGCCACCTTAATACTATAAGGTTGACTTCAAGTATATCCGTTCTCGACCAGATCTTAGAATCCACTCGGACTAATCATATCCCTTTTATAGTTACTCTATGGACTGCGGACCTTATGGGATGATTACGGAGAAAACTTCACAATGATGACGAAATCATTGTTGGAGGTTGGATTGTCAGTCTCCTTGTGCGACAATCAAGGAGCGTACGTTTTTCACTGCTGTCTCACCAGTTATAGCCATTATTTTCCTTGCTATAATTGATGGAAGACTAACTGTGAACCAGATCACCAGGAACACGACTTCTACGACTCCATTATGGTAGCGTATTTGCTATGGATACATTGGTGTCTGTTTTATGCGAAGAAGCTCCGGAGGCGTCAATCTTCGACAACTACAACCTTAAAACTTATTTTATCCTGGGCCCAGTCCCTACGTTCATGAGACTTCACGATAGGATAGAAGCAGCTGAAGGTAGGCAATTCCTGGTCAGGAATTGAGGAAGTGGAGGTAGCTTACAACTAATATAACTTCTAGTCCTCGGCTGCGGCACGCTTTCTTCTGCTATCCTCCTCAGGGATGAAGCTGAAGTTAAAAAAATCATCTCGCTATACCCCTCCACATTGCTCGAAAAGAATCTGTTACATCAAACTCCGTTTCACTTGGCAGCAGATAAGCCGAGAATCTTGCGACATTTAATCGCCGCTGCCGGTTCGCAAGAGCTCGATCAGCAGGATTCAGAAGGATATTATGCGTTAGATTATGCAATATTTCTGGCCTCTTCGCTTTGTTTGAAGGGAAACCCGTGGGAGCCATGTTCTGGCTGTTCATGCTGCGAAGGCGTCGAAATATTTCTGTGTTCCGGATGGCGTTATAGTCTCGATTTCATGCTTTCTGACTTCCCAGATGATCTGTCTTATATGGCCAGGCTTAAGGTAATTGATCACATAGTTTCTGAAAGACAAGGACTCAAATCACTTGGTCGCCGGTTCTTACCCTCTACTGACATTGATCATTACGGTCTGAATGAGCCCTCCATCCTTGACACGCATGCCGCCAGGGTTGCTAGGCTCTTGCTCCGGGACAATATTAGTATTCCGGCATCAATCTTGGCAACGCTGCCCGCACTGTTTGACAACCCCAGTCATTGGATGGATGATGGAGGAGTCTATCATGGCATTCAACCATTTGTCTATAAAACCGAGAGCGAAACCGAGTCGTTCATTCAATCAGTGCAGTTTCTTTACGATAAAGGGTTCCATGATGTCAACGAGGTTAATGCTGGCGGCCATTCCCCATTATCGTCTCACGTTTTTCATCTGCGTCCGGGTCGAAGCCTATCCTACGCTTTGTGGCTCATCAATCATGGAGCAAATATTCTGCAGCCTTTTCCAGTGGCAGATCCAAAGGAACCGTATGGGTACAGATACGGTACACGCACAGTAGCCCAGTTTCTCATATGTGGTAACTTGATTATCACCAAGACGCTGAGGAATGCACGCGAGGCGGAGTCTTGTTCTCAACTTGTCTCACTTGTGGCGCCTTTGGATATACACGACGAATGTCGTTGCCAATGTATTGAAGAGGGATGCCATACATTGAAAGCCTTTTTTAGGGAGCTATGGCAATATGATGAAATCACAAGGGGACGCCGCTATGAGCCAAAAGTACCGATCGATAGCACTTCGATTGACGATATTGCTGAGACGATATCGGATATTCTGCAAATGCTCGCGTTAGACCTGTCGAAATGGGATAGGGTTATCATGTTAGGTCTTAGGTATTTCACATTTGAGGCTTTGGAGTTGCAACATACCTGTTGTAGAGTGCCATGGAAAGAGTCCGCATTGTCCGAAAAAGAAATTGCGGAAATCGAGGAGGAGCATCGGGAGAGACTAAATCTCTTAGAAGTGCTCTTGGAGGATTTTCAAATTGCTTACTGCAACTTCAAAAATCCAGATGAGAAAGGAGACAAGTTCACTAGCTTCCTGACTGAAGAGTGGTCTCCGAGAATGCAAGAAGCATTGGTTGGTTTAGAGGCGATTCAACTAACCGCAGAGGAAAAAAAGAAAGCTGAAGAAATAGGGGTACGATGGCAATCCGTATCGGAGGATACAGTTGCGGAAGACATCGAAGACCTTGATAGCCTCGAATATTGGCTAAAAAGACTTGACGAGATCATGCCTGCACAGGCGTAGGGGCATTTGGGGGCTAGTGAGTTAGCATTTCAAAGTGATGTTCAATATAGATGACAAAGGCAGATTCTACCATATCTTATCATAACAGTATAGAAACACCAAACAAGGCATTTCTTTCATCGTTTTCAACAATTGTTCTCGTATACGATAACAACCTAACCGAAACGCATCTTAGAGTTATCCTTAGGCAACATATTCCAATGAAAACTAGCTGGTCCGATTCCATGTCCAGCATGATTGGGATTCTCTAGCCCATGATAGAACCGAAACAGCAGGATAGATTTCATTAAAATCTAGGTTATTTCAACTACATGTCTAGTTCCTGAAGTCCTGACACCTGTGCGCAATGCTTGTGTGCCGCAGTATGCACCTCAATTTATTGAACCACAATTAGTGTTGTCCCAGCTCATCACAGCCAACACGATAATACAGAACATGTACTACGGCATACAGTACAGAACAGGCGTATGGGGACCAGCGCGTACTGTATTGCGACTTTGCTTGGCTCGGCCGTAAGACGTGGTTGCTGCAGACCATCTTAATAGATTTTATTGATTAGCTCGTCGTGCAAGACCCAAAACATTATGATGCGATGATGCCGGTTATGGGTTGCGGACTGTATAGATAACGACTTAACCAACTCACTACTTAACCTTTACGGTAAGCGTATTGACTGTTTCCAGGGGTATTATTGGCGTTTGCGCAGCGGAACAGATGTCAGCACGCACCTAAACCTTCAAAGTCATTCGATCCTTGAATCCTCCTCAATTCTTACTTACGTACCTTACCTAAGTACTCAGTATTGCCCCTCCTATTATATCACTGATATTGTCATCCACCCACAATCCCGATTATATATCGATTAACTTATCTACTTGGTATTCAGTGGCAGACCCAGCTGGCTGGTAGAAAGTTCCAGCCCCAGCTTACCATACCACACCGCTCGCTCCGGTCCCCAAGCCGACGCGACCGACGGATCACCAATCTTGCAATAATTCTTGGTTCAACTTCTAGCAACGTCATTACGATGGTTTTCAGAGCCGCAATTGTAAGTTGAACCCACCTTCGTATGTCGTGGCCTCTGTAATTCATGAAGAGAAAGCAGTCGCTAATTGAGAAACTCGTCCAATTCAGGGTATAATTGCGTTGGCATTGCTGTCGCCTTACCTCTACGAGCGCAGCCAGACCGCTGCGCTCTTCTGGAAGAACGCGCCGGACCGGCTGGTCAGGGTCAACAAGTTCGCATCCCATGAGATTAGGTTCGCCGACCGCATCCGCAGCTGTGAGGATGCGCTGCTCGTCGAGTCTGAGGGTATCGCCATTCTGGGCTGCGACCCCGGTCGCGAGAGGTGGAACACGGTCATGGTAAGCTCGTCTGATTTACGACTGACTAATCAATCGCTTTCTCCTTACTTATTTTATCCATTCATGCATGTGCATATCTTTCCAAGAGAGAAAGAAGGAATAAAGGTTATTGTTCTTATTGCGTTAAGTGTCACGCTTCTTTAGACGTGGGATGAACTTCTTGTGTTTCGGCCGCGCGCACAAGTCCGGCATCATGCCATTTCCCTCATGATAAGCCGAGGTCTCGCTAACAATCCATCCTCAGGGCATATTCCTCCCAGAGCCAGTAGAAAGTGGGAAGCTTTACATATTTGATTACAAGAACACCGGCGCATCCGACGATGAAGCTCTGAAGCAGCTAGAATTCGTCAATTTCAAGCTCGAGTCTGACTTCCACACCTTGGGCGTGGCTTATGACGAGCCCAGTTCAACATTATTCGTCGCCAGCCATCGTCATGATCACCCGGCCATTGAGATGTTCAAGCTGGATCTGAAAGCGTACACAGCGATACACCTACGCTCTATCCAGCACCCGCTAATCCACGGACCCAACTCCATCGTGCTAGTCAACGATCACGAGTTCTACGTCACCAACGACCACCGCTTCCTCATCAGGTACCACCCCATTCTAGCCCAGCTCGAGACCAATCTCGGCCTGCCGGGCGGCAGCGTCGTCCACGTCGACATCGCAGCTAGCCTCAAAGACCCAGAAGCCCCCGTGCAAGCCAACGTCGTGGTGCCGCGGCTTTCCTTCGCAAACGGCATCGAGCTGCTCAACGAGACAACGGCCGTCGTCGCATCATCCGCCACGGGGACCGTGCGCTTCTACACCATCAGCAAGCCAGAGGGCGACAACAGCGTACCGGTATTCACGCAATCATCCCAGCTCAGAGTCCCCTTCGTGCCCGACAACCTCTCGATCTCCAAGGACGGCGCGCTCCTGATCGCAGGGCACCCGCACGTTCCGAGCCTCGCCAAGTTCGCGAAGACGCGGCACATCTGCAATTCGCCCGCGGAGCTCACCAAGGCCGACACCGCGATGCAGGAGACGTGCAGGACGCTTGCGGCGCCGTCGTGGGCTGCGCGGTGGACGGAGGACGGCGGGCTCGAGACCTTGTATGCTGATACCGAGTACCCGAGTAGCGCCACGGCTGCGCGAGACTCGGATAGGAAGATGGGTATAATATCCGGGTTGTACGCTAAGGGTATCTTGGTCTGGAAAGAGTGATTACTATCTGGCTGCGTTCCAAGAGGGCGCTGATGTGACATGCTACCCGATGCTTACTCGCTCACTTACCCTATGATTCCGAACCTCCATCTTTCCTTTTGCGGGACGAATCTACAGATCCCGCAGCATCTACGCGACAAGTAGCGCAGCGTACACTCGGACATCGATATAGGGATCGTATAAGGAGCTCGCTTGCCACAGGACGAGCTTTGAGGGCAGGCGAGGCCAAAATCTGTCCCCTGACCAGCGACATGACGCTTCGTGGTTGATGTGAGGAATACTCGCGCTTTTCATACGCAAAAGCCAGGACATTTCATGTAATATGATATGATGATATGTGCATGTTGTTGGGCGCATCCCGAAGAAATGCAAGTATATACAAGAATGAATAAAGGTCAGACTATCCCAGCCAAATTAAAAAACCTGAAAGACCAATCAATCAGCCTGTCCCGATAAACATCCTCAAACCCTCCCCCTTCCTATCCGCGGCGCTTCGCTTCATCTCTTGAGTCCGTGAATCGAGTCGTGGGATATTCCGGCGTGCGGTCGAGGACGTTTTTCTTTTCGCTCGTTTGCTTTCGAGGAGGGTTCGCCTCTTACTGGCATTGCGACCAGTACGGACCGGTAGCTACGCACGAGTACGGCGAAGCGCAGACCGTCGGCCCCGTGTACCCGATGCCTCCACACCTGTGATCAGTCAGCCAAAAATGTTCTATTATAAGGGTTATTCCACACTGGGTTTGCCAAAGCCTCGATTCCCATCAACAAGAACCAAACACCCAGTCACAAAAACGCGAGCCAACAACAACTGTCGCTGATTCACCACAAACAACAACAAACAGCTAAAACCAACTAAGCTATTTCTGAGAGAGACGAGGAGGAGGAGGAAAAATAAGGGAGGTCGCCGTACTGTCCCCATTGAGCCACCCCTGTCTGCCCAGGTTGCGTGGTCGTGGTCGTGCGTGTGCTAGTGCGCATGGTCGTCGAGGAGGTCGGGGTGGGCGTCGTCGTACCTCGGGTCGTGGTCGTGGTGCCGCTGCCGCCGCCGCCGCCGAGCGACGCGCGCACGCTGTCGAGGAAGCCGTTGTTCTGGTACAGCTGGCTCATGTCCCACATCATGACGCCGCCGAAGCTCGAGTACTTGGACTTGGTGTCCTGGATGATCGAGCCGAGGGTGTTGGCGTCGACGTAGCCGCCACCGGCGCCCGTGTTGGCGGGCACGCCGATGAGGACCTTGACGTTGGGGTTCTTGCTCGTGTTCTTGGCCCAGTCGTCCCAGACGTTGAAGTTCCAGGCGTTGGGGTTCGAGAAGTTGATGACGCCGCAGAAGTTGTTGTAGAACTGGATGTTGATCCAGTCGAAGGAGATGGCGCCGTCGAGCAGCGAGTTCAGGGCCGCGTCGGGGTAGACGCACTGGGGAGCGGCGGAGAGGTAGTAGGTCTTGCTGCTGTCAGCATCCATGAGCGAGCGCAGAGTAGAGGCGAATGGCACGAAGTTCTGCACGCTGGACTCGAGGTCGAAGTCGAATCCGTCGACGACAGCAGAGCCGAAAGGTCGGTTCGAGGCGGCCGTGTTGGAGCCGAACAGGTCCCAGACGTTCTTGGCCGCAGCGGTGGCAGAAGACTCGTCCGTGAAACCGCCCTCGGAGTAAGTGGCACCACCGATGGACAGCAGGATGGTCTTGCCCTGGCCCTGGCAGTACTTGATATCCTCCCTGTGGCATGTTAGATTAACTGAAGCCCAGTGATATCTCTCAGTACTCCATTAGATGGCAACCTACTCAATCTCGGGGCAGCTGAATAGGCTGGTGCCGGAAATGGCAGTGCACTTATCGGTTGCGCTAGCGAAGTTCACGCTGGGGGTCTTGATACCAACCAAGAACGAGATGTTGATAATCTAGAACAGTCTTGTTAGGGATTCATTTTGCTGGTGTCAGGCCAAGATCATCTCACGTTGATTCCATTGTCTATTGAAAATCAAGTCAGCACATCTTCAGATAGGCATGATAATATGTGGTAAATCTCATACCATCGCAGTAAGTTTGGAGTCTGCCCTGGGTGTTGGCGCCATTGGCGGAGTTCTGGCCTATGATGATTTCGTCAGCCCATCTACCCACTCGAGGTCGCAGCCTGTTGATCAGTCTTCCTTACCCCAGTAGACGGAGATGTCGTTAGTCGCCGTGGGCGAGAACGAGGCGAAAGCGGAAGGAACAAGGGTTAGGACACTGGCGATTGAAGCCAGGCTTCGAAAGGAGGGAGCCATTTTATTGAAGGAGAGACAAGCTTGAGCTGCCTGAGCTAGAGAACTATATAAGAAAAAAAGGAATGTGGGAGCTACAGCTAAAGCTACCTGAGCTGATGAAGTGTCCAAGGGATGGTGGATGGCGGGAAGGCTTCAAGACCATAAGAGAATGGTGAGGGCGTCTCTCATTATATACCGAGTATACTCCTTTTTAGCTGAGAGCCACCCTCCCGTCCCAGGATCAACGTTACTCAATCATCAGGTATGCCTTACCGACCATGAGACGACGGATCCATCGCCCGCGTGCAACCTACGCGCCTGGTAGTCGATAAGGCGCGGGACTCCCAAGTGGCGCCGCCCGTGGGGACAGCACTACGAATCGCGGCCATAGTCTGGGTGAGACTCATTCCTCCAAGAGTAACGGATGTGGATAGTAACGTCTAGGATTGGGGTTCGTTGCAAGAGCATGCTCTCACCCTGATGGCGGTCATCCTACCGCGAATGCCAGGCCGTGGTGGTAGTCACGATAGCTGCAAGCCGCAATTGGATGATCCAAGCAGGTGATTAGTCCAGGCGAATAGGAATGGAGATTAGCTTGTGCCTAATGGGGACGTGATCGACAGGTACAAGGTAACGATTCTACCGGCGAGCTCTGCGGGGGTTGTCCAAGATGGTGCCAGAAACGGTAGCTTGAGCAGCTCGAGCAGCTCGAGCAGGCCAACCAGCCTGTTAGTTCGTCCGAGGTCAAGAGGCAAGGCAGCGATCGGCGGCCGCCAGTCACCAGCGAGCTTCCGGATCGGTGCGAGAAGGAGTCTTTGGCGGCACTCGACCAGCCGACTCTATGCCCGGATCGGAAACAAGAGTGGCGGGTCTGGATTGTAAGATTTAGCAAGGAGGCTCTAATATGCGAAGCATAATCTAATAATAAGACGCAGATGTCTCACGCCACGAACCTCTAGCACGCGGCTATGCGGCTGGGCATTCGCGAAGCAGGCTTATACCGAGACATTGTCTCTTGAGCTTGGGCGCCCCTTTTCTTGCTTTCTGCTTTCTTTCTTGCTTGATTGCTTCCTCTGCCACTTCTCCCACCTCAACCAATAATGCTGGCGATTGTTACATCCTGTTCCAGCGCGATTGTAATGTCGGTGCCATTAACCCTTTCGAGATAGTTGGGCGGTCATTAGTCTTAGAGACCATGCGTGTGCTTGCGATTAGCCCCTTGCATCCCCAGCTTCCTGTTCCGGAATAGGGGCCTCGAACCAACGAATAGGAGGATTTAACGACTAAGACCACATTAGACCCCTAGCAAGAAATTAGAGACCGTACTTCCTAGTATGGTAGTTAAACCAAGTCCCGTTGCAACCTGGTGGATAACGGCTATGTCTTGTGCTCGTCCTGGTGACAGATGTTTAGATAGTTATCAGCACTGGATGCAGTCAAGTGCGCATGCACGTCAGAGTCGAAGCAGGCCATTTACCCCAGAGGTGTGGGCAAGACATGCATATGTAGATAAATAGGTACATAGTAGAGATTACCAGCAGGGGACTAGACTTTATCTTGTCGCTTATACGTCGATCATATGAGCAAAAACCCTACACCGAGGTGCCATGTTTCATGAAACCATCGTTGAATCAAGTGTTTCCCGTCAGCCTTGGACTGACAAGCCTTGTATATCCGCCCATATGCTATTAACGATGCCCTGTCCCTGCCTTGCCCATGAATGAAATGAGTTCTCTATCATCTTAGGTAATTCCTCTCAATGTACGTAAAGGCGGATGTCATAGGGCCGATGAAGCCCAGAAATAGTAAGCCCACGCGCTGAGCTTAATCAGTCCTTAGCTTGCTGCTCACCCTTTCACCCATATCGTAGTATCAACGCGTCTTTGGGTAGTGGCCATATGGCAAAACACATGGTCATGCAACGTTACTGCTATACCCAAGGTATCTATCACCGCCAGCCCAGTTATATAGTGTAGACACCTCTTCTGGTCACACAGATAGATAACGTTTATCTCTTGTGTGCCCCATAATCTCTTCATCTGCTTCTGTAGCGTAGACATGTTTGATAAGGACTTTGCGCTTCGCCGTGGTGACATGATCTCAGTAAGAGGGCTCATCAAGACCATGAAGACTCGGTCCAAATCCCGAGCGCCTCTCAAGGCTCTAAGCAGATGCCTAGCTCATCCGAATCTGGAGACGACGTATCCATTATGAAGTTACATCCCCGTGCACCCGTCCTTTGTTCCCCAGAATCCGGGTAACCACCAAACTTGCGCCGGCGATAACGCGCGGCAGAGCAAGGGTGTGGGCTCCAAGAGTAGAAATCACCAGGCTTAGGTAGGATCGAGTATCTAAGTAAGTAGTGCGATACTTCACAATTCCCGGGGCGGGCCGAACAGGAGCCATTCAAGACCGGTGATTAACCCCAGAGATCCATCAACACCACATCCCGCTCACACGCGCCATTCCCGGAAACGCCTACAGCACACAGAATGAGGCACTCCTACGAACCATTCTTGTGTTACTGATAAATAACCTTTAATTAAAAGTGTAGTTACATAGATCATGATCCTTTCTGTGCCACATGCCACCGAGTGGCTGAAAGAGTTGAGCTGCCCTAAAGAGAAAGTGTTTGAGAGGCGGAGATATGAAAAGTGTCATCAGGGGTATTAAGCGATTCCTCTTCGCCCCAGCATTTGACTCGGCACTCTATTTCAGAGCCCTGATCTTCTTTAAGCCGCACAAGCCGCATAATCCTTACACTATATTTTACACACGATTCAATCTCATACCCAGAGCAGTACTGCTCAGGTGTTAGACGAACTTCATTAAACCGTATTGGGAATCCCGTAGTCTGAGAATGTAGAAAAAGGAAGGTTCCCTCAGTCGATTAACGTCAGCATATAAACGGTACGTAACACCAAGAAAGGGGTGGTTAAGAATTCCAGCTTATGCTCCCTGACAGTTGCAACCGACAATGATTGACAGGTGTTCATGCATAAGACATGGCGTTCCCTCCCTGGCACGTGTGATCCTGCTTTAGTCCGCCGCTATCACCCGGACCTCAATCGGCGACCGGGATTTACACCGCACGGGCCTTGGCCCGTGCCGTATATAATCTAGCCAACAATTATCTTAAACAGTCGCTACTAGAACTACCGGCCATTTCACCCATGCCAAGCCTTGAGTCGGGGGGATCCCATTCCCAAAAAAGCCGAAGTGGCCCGTCCAGATGGAGAACCACCTCAGTAAGCCGGGGATCACGGCCACGATGTTGGCGAGTTGCATCAAAGCTGCACGTAGCATGAATGTCCAAATAATGCGGTACACTACTGAAAAGATGTTAGTAAGCATCAACCCAGTTCGATTCACCATGCGCTTCACCAAACCCCTTAGAAACGCTCACCAAATCCATCGAACCTGAAAGTATCGGGACTCATGTGAACACTGGCACCTTCTAACTACGCATCCAAATGCGTCCTATGCAATACCAGCTGCAACACCAATTCGTGCCTAGGATTTATCTCAACGTCTTCCCAACAACAACTTTAATACTCCAGCTACTCCAGATACTCCAGATAATCCAGATACCGAGTCAAGTCTCATGTGACTATCAAAGTACGGAAGCATAGCACATAACCCTACTGTCTCAATACCAACTGAGCAGAGCTTCGACAAGCCAGTACCCACCCGCCTACCTGCCGGTTTACAGCTCCTCATGGTGGACAGCTTACATCTACCACTAGGAAATCCTTACTCACCCGATAGTCCAAGCAAAGTCGCCGACAAAGATGATTAAAGACTCGAACCTAACCCTCCCATCTTACCATCCCCTTCCTATCACTATTCATACCCTCATATATGGCCAGTACCATAGCAAACAGATAATCAATCTGCTCATTTCTTAATCCATCAATCCAACTTACCCCCTTTATAAATTACCTACCTAGGTAGTCATATTAATCATCACCAATCATGTAAGCATGTGAACCCTAGGAAACAAAGATAGGAATGTGCGCAAATAGATAAATAAGTAGATAGATGAGTAAATGAGTAAAAGTACGTCGTTATGTCGATGGGAAAGTAAGTGAGTCAAAATATCTAGATAAGTAAGTAAATCAGTAGCTGGGCCAGTAAGGCAGCATATAGTCCTGAAGTAAGTACCCCTAAACAGAATAAAATAAAATAATAAAATAATAAAATGAACCCCAGTCCATAAACAACACAAAAGAGACAACCACGTATCAGGCCATAGGTCTCATAAGGTATCATGTAATATCATAGCGTATCGTAACATATCATAACATATCAAGCCATACCATGTCATGACACGCCATACAATACCAATCCATTTCAGCCGAGTCCGCATCAGGCACAAACCTCCAAGAAACCAAGAACAAAGTCCCAAAACGTAAAAAGTCCCGTGGTAAAAATCGACGAGTCCGCCCCCAAAGTAAATATCCTTCCTTCCTTCTTTCTTTTCCATACTTCCTCCCTCTATTAACCCGAATTCATATAGACACAGGTAAACACGAACGAACCCCTAGCACTTCCTCAAAAACAACCCAACACCACCTCCCTGCATACAGTCAAGACAAGTATCAGCTATAGGCCCCTCAGACAACAGCACCGCAGACCTCGTCGTGGCGCCGGGACAAGGGAACTCGGGAAACGCGGCATCGATCCCGTCCCTCAACACCACATCTCCCATCGTCTGCACCACATGCGGCATAGAATTATACGTAGTATTCGCATTAGCCCAACCCTCGAGGGCCGCGAACGCAACGATGCCGGTGCCCGTAAGGTTACCGAACCCTAAACCCCCTGGCACTCCTGGTGACGTTGGTGGTGGTCCCTGTCCCGATGTAGGCGGAGCAGAAGAGAGTAGACGGAACGAAAGTTGGCACGTCTTCCCTTCGTCGGCGTCGTCGAAGCGGAAGTTGAAGATGCTCGATGCGTTAGGCGATACTTGGATGTGCTGTGCGTCGTTAGGTCCATACGCCGTGTCTGGGTTGCCTAGGTCGGTAAGTATAATCTGGTCCGGTCCTATCTCCACACAGCTGCTCGTGCTCGACGGGGTAGGCGTCTGCGTGGTTGTTATCGTCGATGTGCTGGTTATACTTGTCCTTGTAGTCTGTTCGCCGCCCGTTATGAAGGGTGAAGGTGTCGGTGGGCCCTGTGGGGTGGAAGATGGCGGTGCGTTTGGATTAGAAGAAGACGACGTAATACTGGTAGCTAGAGTAGAAGGTGTCGTTGCAGCGGAAGAAGGGCTGGGTGAACTCGTCGCTCCTGAACCCGGACCAGCTCCTCCTCCGCCTGGCCCTATGCCACCGCCCGGACAAGTTGAAGGCGCACAGTTATCGGCTTGGATCGTGATTTCGTGGCATTGGTCACCGTTGGGACGGAGGTAGATGTTGACCTCGTCGCCTTGTCCCGTCGGACACTCGTAGAAGACAGTTTGGCCGTTGAAAGACAGGGAGCCGTCACAGCCGATCTGGAAGCCGTGATCCGGCGGCTGGTTCTTGTCGCATTGGAGCGTGAACGTGGGGGCTAGCGATTGTAGGCACATTTTAGCTCACGAAGCCGAGTACTTCATGTGATACATTCGAATACGTAGACTCGGGGGAGAGAAGGAGAGGCAGAAAGGGAAGATATAAAGACATCCAGCTCAACATACGCGTCCACCAACATCCACTACCCTGCTGATCAGCAAAAGCATCGCCAAACCAAGTGAACAAGCTCGGCGGCGACACGTCACTGCTAGCCCGGGCCTGGCCGCTACCCTTCTCGCCAACCGAACCATTGAAGGCCCCCGAGCACGACAGGTGAAAGCCGCAGCCGACATTGTCGCGCGTGGCGTGGGCCTCGACGGGCCTCGACAACGTGTGCAGCCAGACGACGGACAGCAGGGATATCAGCATGACGAGCATCCCGGCACAGAGGCACTTGTGGAACAACTGGTGAGGCCTGCAAAGCAACAGATTGATGATTGATTAGTAGTAGGGGTCGTGGTCCTAAAGAATCTTCCAAGAAGAAGACAAAAAGAAGAAATGCCCCCCAAAAACCAATTTAGTGCCTCTAGTGCGAGTTCGAAGTAGCCAGAATCAGAAGATGGTGATGGTGATGGTTCAAGCCAACGATGCCGAATATCAGCTAGAGTTGGTTTTCTTCCTCGCTTTGCTCCTGCCACTTCACCTGTACACCTTCCTCACTTTTACATAAAAGAGGACGCGCTAGCTCATTCTCGAGTGCAAAGCGCTTTAACGAGGCAAGAGCGGGCTTGCAATCCTAGAGGACGCCCCTATTTACCCTGTTTCTGAGAATGCGCAATTGCAACTTTATAGAGTAAGGGCTCAGAGAATGTGCACGGTAAGTAAGCTGACAAGACGTTCATAAGCAAAATGGAAAGGTAAAACGTAGGTAACTGATGTGCTTGCATTGTTTGCTGCTATCAATCACCTACAAACCTGGGATTTCAACCATGCTCTTCACCATCGCCAGAGCTACTGTCCGAGTCGCTCAGCTCTTCAAGGGGTATCATGTCATCTTCATCTCCACTCGCCGCTTCTTCTGCATCCACTGCAGATGCACCATCTGGCTGATCGTCCTCACTGAATCCATCAAATTCATCATCTTCGCTGTCTTTCTCATCCCCATTCTGGTCTACATTTGTCTTGTCTGTTAACTTTTCGACAGGCTTCGAAGCAGAGGGTACGTTGTCCTCCTCATCATCTCTTTTGCGCTTCTTAGGCATTTCACCTAATCGACCTTCCCGACCCTCTATAACAGATGTTTTGTCCTCACCCTCGGCCTTTGGCGCAGGTGTGAACCAAGGAATCTTTCCCCGAATGAAGTCTGTACCAGGAAGTCAGCGGATGAGAGCACGTAGATGTGAGACGACAATAGATAACATTTACTTGGAGACGATTGGATCCCAGTCCACCAAATAGCAAAATATGAAGAAACGAGAAGGAATCTTACCTGTGAGGACCATTTTTGCAACCCCGTCCAAATCCACCTCGCCTTGCCGCAAAAGTCGCCCGCCTTTCCGACCAAGCATTTCGAGGAACTCATGATCATCCTTCCAACCACTGACCTCGTAAGTTCTCTCTAAATGACTCCTCTTTACCTTCGCCATCATCGGCGCAATGTATTGTTCCGGGTTGTCGACTTTTTCTATCCGAACCACCCCCCTTAGGAGGATATCTGTCGGCGTATCGTGCGCATTTGGCGGAACGATACCGGGGCAATCAATGAGATATATTCTCTTCATGAGTGTTAAGAATTGCCACACTTTAGTCTCTCCAGGCACTGGAGCGACGGTCGCAACCTTCTTGCCCTTGACCGCATTGATAATCGAAGATTTTCCGACGTTGGGGTACCCTATCAAACCACAACTTATCTGTTTTCGTTCTTTATGTAACGAAGAGAATTGTCGCAAAAGTGATATAAGTTGGCCCTTGCCAAACGAGTTCTTGATAGACGCATGAAATCCTAGAGTGGGAACATCTTTGGATAAGTGGCGAATCCACGCAGCCTAAACAGGATCAATTAATTAGTTCTGATCAAGGAAAAAAACAGACCAAGAAATGTGATCTTCTATCGGTGAGTGAAATGTATGAATCGTAACTAAGAAGTCTACCACTAGCTACCCAATAATGGTAGAGGTAGACTTCAACTCAGTGAAACACGGCGAAACTTATGAGAGAGTCCCAAAACGGAACTCAATCAGCTCTCAAGTCCGAAGACAAGAGAACAGCAAGTTTGAGATTTGATTTTCCAACGCTGTAACAGATATCTTCCAGGGAAGGCAATGAAGCAGAAAGTATCCTGACAAGAGCATTGGGACCAAGGGGACAGAGAAAAGTGGGAAAGAAACTTACCGCCACGCTAGTGGGTATCAGGTCTATTTTATTTAATATGAAGATAAGGTGCTATTGATAGTTAGCTTTGACCATATTGGATTTGAACTGAGGCTGCTCGTACTTTGTGAGGTGCTTCCTTTTTGAGATAGTTCTCAACGGCTCGACATCTCGTACCCTCAGGGTTACGTGCGTCTATGTAAGGACCGGGGTTAGTAATCGTAGAAATAAAAATCAAGCGGTTATGTAGAGCACATACCTAGGACGTGGAGAACGACATCAGAGGAATCCAAGACTTTATAGAGCTCGTTCCATATGCGTTTAGATTGTCCTTTTGAGAATACCGGCTCAATAGCCATCGACAATGGGTCTTCAGTATCGGCGGTGTTCTCTCCACCTTCGGTCTTTTCACCAGCTCCGCTCAGAAGTCTAGCTTGCTCGAGACGTTCTTTATAGTTATCCATGCTGCTCTCGGTATCCTCAGCCAAGTCAGCTAAAGAGCTCACACCCAGCTTTACACGTTTGCGCTGGGATTTAGGCCCAAATGTGTCGGCGAACGAAGATGTTTCAATCGTCATTTTCGCCTGATGCTGCTTCAGCCCTGGGACATCAGAGCCGTCGCGGATAAGTGTCATGGGGAGTTTGTTCGACTTCAGGAGAACTGAGTATGGGTCGGAGGCCTTTTCAGCCATGGCGTCCCGAAACTGCGATAAGCTATCCTGCGATATGACTCTCGTGTTTTGAAACCATCTCCGGTCGGGCTCTATCCTCGCAACAGGCGCATCTCGTGACTCTAACAGTGATATTATTATTAGCAAACGCCGGGCGAAGTCGTCATCGGTAAGGAAATGTATGAATACTGTCGATCTCGACAATGCGACGTACGGTATTTGGCGGCTCTAAGGCAAGAAGTCAGAAGGTAATAATACGACCAGGCAGGTTGTGACTCCAAACTTACTGGACAATCTTTCCCTCAGCATTCCTCCGAGGTCCCAGATCCTTCCGAATATTCAAAGCTCTTATCTTCTTGGCATCACGGTAGAAGTTTTCTCCTTTTATTTTCACATTATCCATGCTGCCCGTCTTTCCCTCGCGGGAGAGACGGTTGCGCTCCTTCTTGCCGGTACCCATGATTACAGCGAACCAAATCCGAAACAACCGACTCGAGTACGGGCGCAATCGAAGTCTAGGATTGCTTGTAGTGTGGTTGAGACCAGGGAGATTGGCTGGCTGGTGAAGCAAGTCGAAGGGAAACGGGAGTCTGGGAGCTTGTCCCTAGAAGTTTTATGCTGCTAGCGATAGAAGCCCCACCTAGTTTTTTTAAATTCTGCCCGAGCTCAAATCCTCACCGCCCTTATCTTGTCCCGGGTGCACGCAGGACCAGATAAACTCAGAGTGGGGCCGCCTAGATCCCGGCGGCAGCAATTGATTGATTGATTTAGAGGTAACTTTTCTATCGGCGAGAAAAAGCTGGCATTGAATCTGCACTACCAATGCCAACCGCCGTTAACACCAACAACGAAGCAGTCCAGCCCACCGATTCTGGCAAGAGGGGGAGAGTTACGAGGACTTCGCGATCTGCTATATTTATCGACACAACACAGCCCGGCCAATTGATACTCTTCACAACTAGAGCTAGGCTGTGCCCAAGGGCACACACACATCACCAACCATGGCCTCCCTCCTCCCTCGAGCGGCATTCCTGCCACGAAGCATAGCAACAAGCACGGCATCCTCACAAGTCACATCCCCAGCTCTAACCCGTCTCTTCAGCTCAACTCCCAGCACCCTCTCCCAACACCAAGTAATCCCCCCCGAATCCCCGCTCTTCATCAACGTCCCGAACCCGCCCCAAGACCAATCAGTCGAAGCAAAACGCGAGCTTAAGCGCGCAAGGGGCTTCATCCCCGTGCCCCGCCGCATCTTCGCCCACCGCGACAGCCACGAGAAGCCCACAGACCACTGGCTCTCCCGCTCAGCCCCCGTACCAACCAATGCCCGGTCCCAGGCCCCGCCGGCCTCCGAAGTGCAGGCCTGGAAGCGCAAGATGGCCGCGAACCGGCGCGAGAACATGCGCTCGGGCGTGCGCGACCTCTGGGCCCGCAAGCAGCGCCTCGACGCCAAGCGCCTCGCGACCCGGACGTCACGACTAGCGGCGAACAAAGCCGCGGCGCTGGCCCCCGAGCGCGAAGACGAGCGCCTAACCCGCGGCAGCGTGAACGCGGGCACGCTGCAGACCGCCGTGCTCCCGGACCCGCAGCGCTTCCAGCACGCCCTCGCCTCAGCGGCTCGCACGGCGTCGCTCATGGCGGACAAGAGCGAGGCCCGCCGCGACGCCATCCAGGCGCTGTACATGAACGCGCGGTCCTTCATCGTGAGCGAGGCCGAGCTCGAGGCCGCCGTGACCTCCGAGTTCGCCGACGACCACTTCGAGCGCCTGGGCATGAGCGGCGCCGGCTACCGCGTGCAGAACATCTGGGACGCCGAGAGCGCCCCCATGTCCGTCTCTAGCATGCTGAGGGACCTGCAGCGCAGCAACGACGGCCTTATGATGGACATGACCTCGGAGAAGACGCGGGCCGACCGGAGGCAGAAACAGGTCGCTGAGGAGTTGACCGGCGGCAAGATGGACTAAGTGTAGCCTACCGTCGCTGTAAATATGGTTGTCATTGGGGCCCCTTGATCCCGCATGATCACGATTTAAACTCGGATTGTGGTTAAGAATAGGGGTCCCCTCGGAAAGTGCTCATCAAAACGAAAAGCACTACTAAACATCTAAGCCTGCTGGTTGAGACCAAGTCTTTGTAAATGGCACATATAAATTGCTATAGATATGTACTATATGTATATAACGATTCCTCTGGAGATTGTATTCTGAAAGTGAAAAGCAATACAATGAACACCCGAAACGCCACCTGTGACTGACCTAGAGAATTACCATCCATATGCATGTATAAGAAAAGAAAAGATCCCGCTCAGCTGCACCCAAGCGATGCATACATATCTGCATAGAATAGAAGGTCTATCAATCCACGAAAAAGCCGGCCCGACATAGCCACCAAATGATACGCATACAGCATGACTGGGACGTACCCAAAATATCTCACTCTATCTCTTCTCCACAAGCAGGAAATGCATTGCCGCGTAAGCCAAAACCACGAATACAGCAGCAAAGATGCCGAGGTTCATGATGTCCATCCACTTCGCGGCGTTGTTGAAACCGAACGAGCTCAAAATCGCGGCACCTGGCACGGTGATATCTAGGCCGTATTTGTTGTCCACAAGCGTCAGCTTGACCACCTCGTTGACGATGAGCGCCTCGAAAGCATAGTGGAAAATAGAGAGCCATTGTAGCCACAATGCCGCATCCGGGATCTTGTCGTGATTCAACAACAGTCCAGCGAATAGCAGGGAAAAGAGCATGACTAGACTGCCGATGAGGTTGGCGACACCACCGTCTTTGCAGACAATGCCGATAAAGAAGCAGATGGCAGCGGCTGCGAGATTGAAGAGGACCAAGGTCAATATGAAGGTGAAGAAGTGTGGCGCATCTGGTATGAGGCCGGTCATGGGGTAGACGATGGCACCCATGAGAATCGGAGGGATAATCCTTAGGGGAACTATATCGAAAGTGATCTTGGCCACAAAGTATGTAATGGGAGAGTAATAGCCATTAGCACGCTCGCGAACAAATAAGAGTCGCTCTGAAGCAAAAACGCTCAGACTAGTGAGCGTGCTGAAGCCGAAAAGAGCGAGGATGAAGAAGAAAAGACCAAGTCGATTTTGGAAGCCGGCGATATCGTCCGTCAGGCCGTAGAAGAGGTAACCGGAGAGAACCGCCAGCACGATGGCAATGGCGTAATGGGTTAGCATCAGGAGTGGGTTGCGGTAGAGATTCCTCCATGTACGCTGGGACAAGATGATGAACTGTCGAATATAACTAACTCGAGCATAACCACGACCAATCGCGCTACTGTTACCATTCCCAATAGCAAGACCGTTTTGTCCATTTGCCTCACGTGCAACAGCCACAGCCTGTTGAATTTCATCGTGGATTTCACCCGCAATATCGGATTCGGCGAATGACTGAACAAGACTATCTAGATTGGTTCCAGCTGCAGGAGGAAGGTCGTGGACGTCTTCAACAATGATCTGGGGCCGGACAACGGCTGGAGGCTGCTTGTGGAGCTTGTATGCCCCGGCTTCTTCTTCAACGTCAGACGACGTAGCTGTGTCGGCAGTATTCTTGCGCCGAGTGAAGAGCTCTCGTTCTTGACGTGCCCTGACAGAATTTTTGCGCTTGTTCCTGGGTCGGCTCGAGGATGGTTCAGTGATTGAGCTTTCTTCAGCAGTACTGTTACCAGAAAGAACACTGGCCACAGACTTTACAGCCTGGGTGCTACTCGGGCCAACACTGCTCGCAGTATCATTCAATAGGGTCCCATCGTCGAATGTCCCTGCGCTACTAGCATGCATAGTCAGATCAACAAGGTAGTCGGCAATATTGAATCCCGGGGGGCAAGAGTAGCCAACTTCGTCGAAATAATCCTGGCATCGCGAAAAGGGTCCTGAAAAAACAGTCTTGCCTTGGGCTAGAAGAATGAGACGGTCAAATAGAGCAACAATATTCGATCGTGGTTGATGGATGGTGAAGATGACGGTGCGCTTATATGTCTTGGCAAGAGTCACAAGACATTCGATTACGTTGAAGGCGTTGTAGGCATCCAGGCCACTCGTCGGTTCGTCCAGGAAAAGAATTGATGGGCTCGTAACGAGCTCGCATGCGATGCCGACACGGCGCTTTTCACCACCTGAAATTCCGCGTCCCTTGCCCTCCTCGGATCCGATCAATGAGTCCCGAATGTGGTAGATACCGAGTTGTTTCTCGACTTCATACACCCGTTGCTCTTTGGCTGCACGACCCATGTGACGAGGAAGTCGGAGAAGAGCGCTAGTCAAGATAGTCTCGTGGACAGTGAGTGTAGGCAGCATTGTGTCTTCTTGATCAACGAATCCAATAACACTCTTAAAGTCAGCATCGGTAACCTTTTCACCATTGACATAGAAATCCCCAGAATAATGGCCTCGCTTATTCTTGCGAGCAAGAATGTCCAAGAAACTGGTCTTTCCTGCGCCGGAAGCACCCATTATAGCAGTAATCTCCCCAGGGTGAGCGATCCCGCGCACATCGCTGAGGATAGTCTTTCCGTTCAGCCCGTAGCTGACGTTCTCGAAATACAGCGTAGCAGGCTTGTGATCCGCCATGAGTTTTGTGGACTCGTCGTCAGAGTCGTCCAGATGGATAGGTCCGTACCTGAACTGACGGCGGGAAAGGTACCACGTTATCAAGATGACGGCCACAACAAACAGGGAGCAGCCAGCAATGACACCAGCGATGAGGGGAGTGTTTATAGTCTTGACGGGTCGCTGGTAGCCGGGCACATCAGTGTAGTAGAGACATTCACCCGATCGACATTCCAACTCGATACTCTCGTCGCCGAAGATGCTTCGCACCATCCAATCTAACTGAGGCTCCTTGAATTTGCACTCGTTGACGCCACCATCTTGCTGCAGGCACTGAAACGTAGCTGGACCTTCAACTGCTTCTTTCAGGAAATCAGTCAGATCAATGGAGCCTTCAAGACCGCAGAGGAAACGATCTTTGATACAGCTGCACTGGACGTGTGGACATTTATAGAAGGTGCTGTTCTGGTCCGAGGTGAAGGTTGCGCTTGACTCGCAGTTCTCTAGATGGCAGTAGAAAGACTCGACTCGATCGACCCAGACTAGAGGGTTCGAGATTAGCTCAGTTCCGCCGCGCCATTGGAAGATCAGCGGATATAACGGGCCAAGCACTCACATTGAAAGTCACAGAAGCCAGTCTCCTTGTCGCAGGTGAAAGTAGCCTGAGGGATCTTGCCATCGAGCATGGATAGGATCTTGTCGTTAGTAACACCACACATTTGGTAGTTATTCTTAACCACCTCGCCGTTCTGGTAGCACACGCCATTCTCTCCAGTTTCCATCAAGGCATTACAGGCCTTGTTGTCGGTGCACACGTTGCAGTTGATGCCTGTCCAGCCGTCGTCGCAATCGCAGGTGTCGCCAGATCTTATGGGTCGATCTTTGCCTCGTGCCAATGAGCCACATGCTAATCAGTTGTCAGTATCAAGCGCCAGGAGAGGTAGGGCGCATTTATTTCGGGTGGTCTCACTTGGTTGCAGGCAGTCATCTCCTCCAAACCCTGCAGGACACTCGCATTGTCCGTTATACTCGTTGCAGTCTGCGAACTGGCCGCATTCGTAGGCGGGCAGTTGACAATTGAAGCTATCATGGGCGCGCGCAACAACGTCAGTTCACCGAGGCTTCAAAAGTCCGAAGCGAGGCGCTCTTCGAGCGGCGGAAGCGGCAGCAAACTTACCACGGTGGACAGTCAGCCGGCCGGTCGCCCATAAGAGCCAACTGCGCCCGCAGCATGTCGGTCTGGGTGTAGCTCATCTGGGCAGCGGTCATGCACGATAGGGAAATCGCAGCGAGGGCGACGCGCCGAATGCTCGGCGGCGACATGTTGGGCGATGATCGCACGGCTCGAGCTCGAACGAAAAAGGCTGATATCGATATATCCCTGCTTGTATCGGGTTGTCGGCTCGCCAGATCAGTTTGTATGGTTGTTTGGTCGTATAGTCAACAGTATAGTCATTAGACTGGAACTCCTGACAATATCAGGTTAGGTTAGGTCGAGACTAAGTCGAGGATCGCGAGTTTCGAAGTGAAGAGGATGGACGACGGGTGATGACGGCAGCGCTAGGCTACCGCATCAAGATTACTGTTGCACTCTGTACAGCGGCGAGCAGCGATACGCAAATATCGGAGGGTCACCCCACGAGAAGCTGTTTGGGTCCAGGCCGGTAGACTTCGTCAACTTCAGGTGTACTTTTAAGAAAGATCGAGCGTTTCTCGATGGGGAAGACCAGGAGAAATACTATGTCGTGGCCAAAAAAGAAGCCGTTCATCACAGCTTGGCAACGGCAGTCTCCAGATGTCACGTTCTTAGGATGTTGTGAAGGTGTAAGATGATTAAACGCTCCTGAATCTAAGAGAGCTTGAAGGCAGCGGAGTGGCTTTAGCTGGGCTTGGCAGGTTACCTGGAGGTTAGTTCATTTAGGTACCTCTAAGCTAGGTACCTAAGGTTAGGTACCTAGCGAGCCTACCTAGGTAGCTGGACAACTCAGCTGGGGAAACACATGACGAAACCAAACCCAAAAGCACAGCCCCATCCATGCTCCGTAGAAAAAGCTGGGGTAAGTACAGTACGCAGACAGCCAAATTTACTGTCCGTCATGCAGAGATGCGCTCTGCACATACAGTGCTCGTACGTAAAGCCTATACTGTCCATATATGTTGTGTCTACCGTGTACCTACTTAATGCATGTAGTAACTGGTCGCTTAGAAGTATTCACTTTGCTTTTTTCTCAGGGGCTACAAATGAGAACATTTTTTTGTTTTGTTTTTTAAGAAGCGAGGATCACTTAGGTAAATTTGAATATTTTAGGCGAATTACCGCACGCAGGGCTCAGGCACGTATAGATCGGTATGAGATAACACATAAACTCATCGTCCTAAGTAAATACAAGTTTATTAAAGACACTTTACATTAGCTCTTTGCTACTCGCATGAGGGACTTGTTTCCATTACTCATTCTACCACTTGTATACTATTCACCTCGAGGGAAATAGTGATAGTGATTGTAGGTGGAAGCTATCTATCTAGGGCTACTGCATAGAGCTACAGCGTCAGTTTCTCACATCTACACCCGTTCATACTACTTCAATAGACATATCCGGGAGAGACCATCCTTCACCCCATTTCACTTATAGCTCAGAGGATGTCAAGCTCTGCAGGCTATTCAGATACTGTGACTAGCTAAATATCACAAGGGCTGAATACAGGGCTTGGAGAATGACTCAATATAAGAATAATATTCGATGAGCGCAATAACCCTTAGCTATCCAAAGGACCCTCTGTTCCTTAGAGAGCGAACTGGTCTTTATATACAGAAGTTCTGCGGACCTGAACCTCATTTATAAGAAGGTTTAGCCGTATATCTCAGTCTTTAAACAGCTTCATCCGAGACATCCTGCAATTCGGCTTTATGCCTATAATATAATAAATATAAATGCGAAAGATCATGTAGTTCGCGGGGCCTCGCATAGGTGACCTCCCATCAGCGCGTAGGCTTCCGTACAACACTTAAAAAAGTTTCAAACACGTTATTCAAGGTACGATTTACAATGGCTATAGAAGGTAAAGTTATGTCGCGTCGAAGTCTGAATAATAAACACCTCGGAGTACACGCATAACATGTACGCATCTAGTTTCCCGTAGCCAAACTCCGGCATCTAATTTAATAGAAGCGCTACGCTGGCAACTCCAAATTCCAAAGGCTGTGTAACCAGCATCCTAAGTTCGGATGATCAAAATAATGCATATAACGTGAAGCGATCATATAAACTGGAAGGGAATCTTAAAAAATTCTTGAGCGGACAGGAGATATCATAAACTTAATAGGTGCTTCCGCGTATCCCGTGAACCTGCTCAATTCATAGTAGCCTGGTATTTTCATCGCCATTCTCACACATTGCCTCATAAGTTTACATTCCGATAGCGTGTGAGTTGCCGTGTGGGATCAATACGGGAATTAGTTATACGTAGTCCTACATTACCTAGCGATTCAAAGCCAGTCGCCCATAACACTCGAGGTTACAATTTCCGTTGCGAAATCTTAGCCAGTAACAGCCCTGGGCATTATGACAGCGATTATACTTGTGTGTCAGCTTCTAATGCTCTATTACGATCATACAACCGAAGGTTCCGACGAAACTAGAGGATAGCGATTAGTATTCTTGAATACGTTCTCGTCACCGCCAAAGTTTAATATTTCTTAGAAGCCGTGAGTCTGGGTAGCTTAAACTTAAAGTGAATGTAGCTCGACCTACCGGTATTTTAGGCGCACTCAAATTCCAGTGACATATAACGAGCCTAGAAACGAACTGTTTCCATGTTGTTAGCAACGATTAACAGTCTCCCCAAAGTCCTCACTCTGCAAACGAGAAACCCGAGTACATTTGTACTATCAGTAAGGTATATAACCGATCTAAGCCTCCCTCTCTATTACCCAAGATAGAATCCAACCCACAAATGCAATCAATAGTCATCAAGACTCTGTTTCGAAGAATAGCAACACAACCTAGGGTATTCCGCTCATAACCATTCCCAACATCTCTCTAGTTCCCGAAAACGTAAACTCCCTGTGTAACACTTAATATCAGTGACAAAAAGGTCAGCCACCCAGTCTCGGCGATGACATAATCACCCAACCGCCTCCAAGCTATCTGGTCCCGTAAATAGGTATGCTCGAAACGTTTATGCATGTCCCGATGCCGCCAACCGCGCAATCTCCCTCGCAGCTACATATCGTCCGGGGTCCCTCCGCGCGATCTCTCCCAGCCGCGCAGCTTTATCTCTGATATGGTGTCCTTCCTCTCCTCCCTCGAGCACTTTAAGGAAGCTATCGCGCAGACCTTCAACGGTCCAGTTAGGTGCCGATGCTCGATTAGCGTAGACACCGACGCCGATATCCTCGGCCAGCTGCGCATAGTTGTAACAGTCCAGCCACATAGGCAGAACCACCTGAGGAATACCAGCTCTGGGAGACAAGTTAGCGTCACATAAACACTAACGGGGTAAAGTGAGGAGGAACATACGCAATAGCTTCGTGGTAGCAGTTCGCCCCTCCGTGATGCACGGAGACCACGACGTGGCCCGTATCGAGTATCGACGCCGGGCTCACGGTGAGCCACTTGGTGACTTTCAGCCGGCCCTGATCCACGAGGCTCTGAGCCGGCAGCGCAAAGTCCTCCGGCACGTCCTCGGACATGGACATCTTCCACAGCACCTGGACGTCGGTCTTGGCGGCGAGCACTTCCTCCAACGCCAGCGCCATCGTCGTCGCGTGGTGCTCGGAGTACGTGAAGAGACTCCCCAGGTTCACGAGCACCGTCGGCGCCCTCGATAGCCAGGCTACTAGTTCCGGGTCTTGCCCGATGGCCGGCTCGGCGTCGAAGATGATGGGCCCTGTGCTGGTGACGTTGGGCGGCACCACGTCGAGAGGGATGCTGGCTTCCACCATGTTCTGGGAGAGCCAGGGTCTGTCGTCGGGGCGTTTCACCGTGAGGCTGTTCTCTATCCCGTGCGCCTCAAGCTTATCTTTCGTCCCGTTGAAATCCGGCCTGTTGAGCACCCCGTAAATGAAGCGCGCCGTGAAATAAATGTTCTCGGGAATCTTTTGCCACTATAACACCCAATGTCAGATGTCGCCATTTTCAGCGCGCTTTGCGAGGTGATTTAGCTCTACTCTGGGGAGCTTCCAGTATATCCCGATTACTTGGAAACAGACGCTATGTACTCCAGAAACCGCCGAATCGAGTAGAAATCAACGCCAAGATTTAACTTACCGGCAGCGGGGAAGGAAAGTCACAACCAACTCTGAAATAGCTAATCAGTCACTATTCAACCTCATGCATCTCATGACAAGTAGCGAACGAACCGAGGGATTTTCATGAACATGCTTTTCAAAGGCTGATCAATCCAAAATGTATCGGCCAGCACATTAGGAGCGAGATAGGTATACAAGCGATCACTCTGGATCACGGCATCTATCGCAGGCCTCATAGCAATATCCAAAACGACCACAGCCGGGTCCACGGCCTCGATAATTTCGTTGACTCTCTCATAGATCGCGACATGATCACCCCCATCCCACGGCGACATCGCAGGTTGAATAAATTTCATTATCTGATTGACACCCTTTATTCCCGGTGGATGAAGGAGATGGCGAATAGAACTCCTCCCAACGCCACCCAGCTGGTTTGAGAGCGCTTCCGCATATTCCCTGCCTGGGAGATCGTGGAACTGAATGTTTTTCGCACTCTTGGTCTTCTGCTGGGCCAGGGAAGAGACCTTGCCCACTTTGGAGACCAGTCGAGGGAAAGAAGCAATGTGGACGTCGATGCCCGGATGCTTCTCCAACAGTGCACCACTCGTTGCCAGATGCACGTTGCTGAGGCCGTACTCGGTGTTGACAAAGAACAGTACAGTCCCGTTCTTACCCTGGACTGTAGGGGTAGGCTCGAATTTCGGAGAAGATGAGGTTCGAGCCAGGAACACGGCCACTAAGACAGCGAGAGCCGCCAGAGTAGCCGCCATCTGACGGAATCGCCCCATCGTTAAGAAGCCCTCAACTGTTCCCAGGGTGCGCTCATGTAACGCTTAGGAAGAAGTCGTGAGAAAAAAGAAGGGATCTCTATAAAGGAAAGAGAAAACGAAATAAAAACACAGGTAAGAAACAGAATGCAAGACAAACCAAATCAAAACAGAAAACAGAAAAGAAAAGGTATTACGAGCACAACCCAGTTGGCGGGACTCGACAAATCCTCACTGTACTAATATGCACCTTTTCAGTAAGAGGTACTTCCCAAAGAGATTACTAGCGCAACCAACACATGACAGGACCCCCAGTCACACAAAAAGTGACTGTAACTTTGAAGTAGAGTCTCAAGGGGAATTGATCTTCCAAGAATCGCGCACGATGCCATTTCTGTAAAGTAGGCAGCCAAGTTTTTTTTTTCCAACGGAGAATTTACACCATCGAAGACCTAGATGACGGTATCGGTCGGAGGATGTAGGTTGCATGAGACAAGGAGATTCTTCTCCTCATCTTGCACGGCATCAGAAATATCAAATCTCACCATGCAGGAGGAAAATCAATAGCAGACCAACGGCACTCATGCGCTGGTCACAGGATTTCCTGGCCACGCCCAGCACAGCAGCGTATGCAACTTTGTTCGACGATAGTCGGTGTGAAGGTATGTATGTGTACCCCCCTCTCCCTTATCTTTTCTATTTTTAGCTTGTATGTAGGTATGTATGTACGACTTTCTGATGACACTGCCTATACTGGGTCTACACTAGATAGATTATCGATCGAATTGTCTTCTCTGAAACCGGAGGTAAGAAGGGAAGATCAGAAGCTTGAGGTGTATGGAAAGATTCCATTACCCAGTGAAATCTCTCATACCCAGTCCTGTGAGTATTACGCTACTACACAAGGGGTGAGGCGTCAAGAGGCTTCCCTTAATCCAAGGTCCAATAGGCGTTAACTCAAATCTTCTGCCCACATGGGCTTTACATGGATTGTCAACTAGCTTTGACAATCAATGGGGAGGGTGAGCAAGGCGTAAAGTGAACCAGGAATTGAATGCGAACTACTGTACGCTCAGATAGACCGGAGAACTAGCCAACAGCGATGTCCATAAAAGCGGCATTATTACAAAAGTTCCTAAACAAAGAGTCAAAGCTTCTTTCCGGTACTACAACTCCTTCACATGATAGAGACGAGCTGGATAGATACCTCGCCCTCAGACCGCTAGTGGTCCCAGCAATGGTGCTTGTTGTATGCAAGACAAGCCGAGCTCCAGTTAAGCTGACAAAATTTGTGTGCCATTCTGCAGGGACCTTGGTTTAGATCGTCCAGGTGCTGATCCAGGGGGGTTAGTGTGTGTACCGATATACCACAGGAAGAGAACCACAGCTTTCGCGCGGTATTAACCCCGGTCGCATACATATAGATGTCCATACCATAAGAATCCGCGGACACCGTACATACATACATGTGCCATGTAGCACAGAGCCATGGCCGTAACCACGGGCAGCATCCACCGCCGGCAGTTCTGGCCCGAAAGGTGGGAACTCGGGGGGCGGGCGGTAGTCCTCGAATTTGACGCCAGCTTGCTAGGTAGGGCCAGGCTCATACTAGTGAAGCAAGGGATAGAACGATGACATTTACCTTACCTACACCGGATAGTGTATGCTGGTCACTGTACCAGCTCCCGGTGCGACATACATACATACATACATACATGACCACCGGGCAGGACTGCGAGAACACGCCATTAAGCAGCCAACTACTGTACAACAGTCACCTCGAGCTGCAGCTGGTTGCTTCTTGGCTGGCTGGCAATGTAGGCGAATCACTAGATAAGAGAGCACACAGATGATTTCCAGTTTAGGCAACCAGTTATCTCGCGTAAGACTATCTCGAGTAAGGCAAGATAGGGAGATGCTGGGGGCCGTGTTGTGGAGGTGATTTTGGTCCCGATGAGAGCACTCCCTGGTTGATTTCAGGACTATTCTCCCTATTGTTGAACCGAGTTGAAACAAACGTAAAAGTATGACCTCTCTCATTTTTTTCATTTGTCAAAACTATCCCTCCCTACGAAACACTCGAGGAAATGTGACAAGTAATCAAGGGACGGATGGTTGTGTCTTATAAGTCGGCTCAAGTTGCCCCCAGTAATTCAGGAGAGGTGAATTGAACCGGAATGAGGGAATGAGGTGTCAGCAAACCAGCCATCCCACCTCTCTCCAACCTGCAACAACCCGAATACAATCAATGCCCTTCACTCTTGATTTCACGGCAGAGTTATTCCCGCCCTAAAAATATTCTACGCAAGAAAATGTCGAAATGAAGAGTTGGATGGGTTTCCAACTCTTCATTATCCACTTACTCTCTGCAGTAACTCCACTACGGAGGGCAACTAACTGTGACCTAAGAACAACTATACAGCTCCGGTTCGGGATGTGTGCTACACAATGATGTCTTGCGCGCCCTTTGCGTGTCAACGCGGGGAGAGCATCATGAGCACGTCCAGTTCTCAGTTATAAATACATAGGTTGCGATAGAAAGGTAGGGAACATAGAGCTTTCGACCACAAGAACCATATTCGAGAGGCACATAGACAGCCATAGAAAGAACTCAGAAAAACAACTAACCTATAGATCGAAATCGCCAAAACAAAGCCAGCAGCCATGGTTCAAATCCCCGCTTTCGAAGTTGAGCAATGGATGGATGCGTACGAGAACACACCGGGGGTCTTGAACATCGCCGAGACATGCGCGTCCTCAATCTCCATTGACCAGCTTCGTGAATTCCACAAGAACAGCAACAACAGCGACGCTGGTCCGCCGCCGCCCATCGTCGACTTCTCGCAACCGATGACCTACGGCGCAATCCTAGGATCCGATGAGCTACGCCGAAACATCGCAGCCTTATACGCCGAGGAGGAAAGCAACGAGAGCGGCAGCAACACCAATAATGGCAGCGCACTGGCGCCGCAGGGCGTAATCGTGACGCAGGGCGCCATCGCAGCGAACCACCTCGTCTTCTACAGCCTCGTCGGGCCCGGGGACCACGTCGTCTGCGTGTTCCCGACGTACCAGCAGCTGTACACGATCCCGGAGACGCTCGGGGCCGAGGTCTCGCTGTGGAAGCTGAAGGTCGAGGATGAATATATACCAGATGTCGGCGAGCTGGAGAAGTTGATCAAGAGCAACACCAAGGTACGGGTTCTCCTACATATGCTCAGCACTCTCGCTTTTCGATTATATCCTGGGAAGAAGAGACCCCTCGCTAACGCACATCCCACCAGATGATCGTAATCAACAACCCAAACAATCCCACAGGCGCAACGACCCCAGCACCAATCCTCTCCAAAATCATCCAGCTAGCGCGCAAGCACGACCTCATCGTCCTCTCCGACGAAGTCTACCGCCCCCTCTTCCACTCCAACCCCCCTTCTTCCTCCAACTCCCCCTCCTCTTCCTCCTCTACTCCTCCACCCCCATCCGCCCTCTCCCTAGGCTACGAAAAAGCAGTCGTAACCTCCTCCATGTCCAAAGCCTGGGCCCTCGCCGGCATCCGCGTGGGCTGGGCCGCCTCGCGGTCCAGGGACATAATCACGAAACTCGCCGTCGCGCGCGACTACACCACCATCAGCGTCTCGCAGCTCGACGACCAGGTGGCGCGGTACGCGCTCAGCGAGGCCGTGCGGCCTGCTCTCTTAGCCCGGAACGTGGCGCTCGCGCGCACGAATCTGGCGCTGCTGGAAGACTTTGTGCGGACGCATGCGGATGTGTGTTCGTGGGTGAAGCCGACGGCGGGTACGACGGCGTTCGTGCGCTTCTGTCGTCGGGACGGGAACGGAGGAGGGAAGGGAGAGCCCGTGGACGACGAGGCGTTTTGTAAGGATGTGCTGGAGAAGACCAAGGTCATGTTCCTCCCCGGCGGCCGGTGTTTTGGGCACGGGCGGGATTTCAGGGGTTACGTGCGTATTGGGTACGTGAGCGATACCGAGGTGCTGCGGAGGGCTCTCGAGAGGCTGAGCGCGTATGTGGCGGAGAATCTGGGCTAAGGGGTGAGACATGTGCGTAAACGTGATCCATTCTTTTGTATAACGTACCACGAGAATGAACGCGACTAGTATCTAGATTAAGGTAATCAAGGTTATCGCTACATATACTGGCATGAAGCTCGCTTAGAAGAAAAAGGTAATTATATTGAATTTGAATGAGTATAACTATATATCGATTTTCTCCCGCGAAACACTTGCTACTGGATCACACATTTAGTCGGTAACCCGCAAGGTCCCCCGGATCTCTTTTTCTCTCCATCTCTGTCTCTGACACCCTCAGGGAAAGGAGTGTTATGGATTGATCTCCCCTGCGCCGCTCCATCCAACTGACCGCCATGTAGTCAACCAGTGAACTTGGCAACGGTCTTGTAGAACTCCTCGCCCTGGATCGTAGCGATCTCGAGCTCCTTCTCCGAAGGCTGGCGCGAGCCATCGCCGGCGGCGAAGGTGCCGGCGCCCCAGGGGCCACCGCCGTGGACCTCAGAGAGATCAGTCAGCGTGCCGAAGGCCTTCGCGTAACCGAAAGGCACGTATATTATGCCGTGGTGGGCGAGCGTGGACATGGCGCCCAGAGCCGTCGACTCCTGGCCACCGCCGAGACTGGCGGTAGAGATGAAGAGACCGGCAATCTTGCCGTGGAAACCACCAGTGGCCCATTGCTTGCCGGTCTTGTCCCAGAACGTCTTCCACTGAGCCGGGAAGGTACCATATCGCGTGGGGATACCGAACAGGAAGGCGTCGTAACCCTCAAGGACGGAAGGGTCTTGGAGGAGCGGGATGTCGGCGGATTGGCCTGGAGCGTGCATCTTTGCGAGGACCTCTGTCGAGAGTGTCTCGGGGATTTGGTACAGGTCGACGGTGCCGCCGGCCTTCTCGATACCAGCCTTCTCAGCCTGCGCCAGCTTGGCGATGTGGCCGTACATGGAGTACTATAGGGGATCACTGTCAGCTTCAAGCATGACGACGAGGTGGCTATACAGGAAGAGCCCCCAATAGCATCTTGGTAGCGAAAACATGGCGTCAAGCTCCCTCTCATTTCGAGACAGGCTTGTATCATGTCTCCGAGCTGGTCGCTGGTGTAAATAGGGCACACGAAAAACTTACAAAGACAATTGCGATCTTGGGCGCCATTGTGATGAAGTATAAAACAAATGGTAATGACAGAGTACTCGGAGGATCAAGGTCTATAAGCGGATATTACTTGTTTCTAGATGCTGTAGTTTGGAATGTAACGATAGAGAATTGAGTTCGATTCGTGAGGGGGGCAGTGGTTTATATATATCGCAGAACCTACCTAAATTACTTACTGAATTGAACGACCTCGCTGTCCCCTTCTCTCATGTACATAGCTCATGCAGCAGCTTCATGCAGGGTAGGTGCTGAGGGGGAGGGGTAGGTGACGATGCTAAGAATAGGTGGGCCAGCTAACCCACCACCTGCATAGCTTAGGGGTGCAGTTTCTGCAGAGTCTAGTGCTGGTTGCTTACTGATGTCTTAAGAATTACCACTGGCCATGGACCACTCATGAAACGAACCACCGGGTCGTTACCTTGTTGAGCAATGCAGCCGGAAGAATGGAGAAAGGTTGGTAGCACAGCGTTTTAGGATGGCTTGGAGCTATGCATCACGAGCTAGCGCCTCGCTTTTGCTGATGAGATGGTTACCAAAGACAAAAGTGGTGGGGCTAGCTATCTACATGCAGGCTAGGTGAAAGTATGTATCACGCTACAATATGTCGATATCACCTCAAAATGGGCTAGGGGCTAGCCGTCGTCAGGCACCTTGGGACAGGTAAGTGAAGCCAAATTCAAATGCTTTGTTGTTGTCAGTTCGGACGAAATTCCGATCCTCTCTCCAGTGTTTGACTGATTATGAAAACTTCAGGAAGTCTTACAAACCCGCATGCATAGCAATACCCTGAAATCGTGATAGAGAGTATAGATATTCCTTAACACGCTGGGTTACAACGAATCCTGGAACTGAACCGATTGGCTTACTAATTTTCTCATTCCCGCCATATACCTTGTTATTATATCACGCTAGGATAGTCTGGACGAGAACTTACCTAATAACACTCTAGCTTGAGTCGGACGAAAGAGCTGAAGGTGATGAATAATTGCTTACCTATGTGTGTTTTACTGAGAGGCTGGCTTTTAGCCTCAAGAAATTCATTTGGGCTCATATTACAAAGAGGAGATCCACCATAAAATCAATCGACCTTTTGGGATATTGTCATCAACCACTATATGTGACAAAGCATCACTTTGCTGGGCTCGTCATCCCCGGATTTATTACATTGTGGGATAAATTCCAATAGGCGTAAAAAATGGTTGCTAAGCCTTCGTAATCTTACTTTTCCACGTTTTGTTTACTGGGACGGGCATATCAAATCCAAGATCTCGGGTAACAAGATCGGGAATTCTCAGACTCACCGAGACCACAAGGTGGGTGTGTGGGTGAATGTTTCATCATTTACTCCGGCAATAAGAGCCGTTCTTGGGTTACAGTACATTCGGGCCTGCCACCCTTCATTATGAGACATTTGGACCATCTGCATGTTTGACCGATCTCGACATTCCATTACCGACCGAGAGTAGCCACCGGAAGCAGGTAGTATCACAATGCATGAAGAGCTGCAATTATTAGTCGTCGGGAGGCGCCACGGACACCAATCCGTAGATTAGTTAATGCTGATAAATAAAATAATTGCGCTTTTGCCCCAGTGCAAGAAGAAGAAATCTGTAGCCCATCTTGGTTGTGACATGCATGATTTCGATATTCTTTCCGCCCATCATTCGAGATTAATAACCACCCAGGCAATTCCTCAAAAACTTTAAATATAAGGAGATTATCAGCGACGCTAAACGGTCCTGAATATTGCAAGACTCACTGAGACCTGTATTAACTAATAGTACTCAATACTTGGTGCTTCTAACTCGTGTGCACAGATACGGAATACATCTCCAAGGAGAATGCGGATATCCGGCTGAAATATACATTTCTTCGTGAGGTATCCTTCTTTCTTCCATTAATCATATTATCCTACTGCGACCAGCAGAATGTACCGATCGCCCGACATAAACAATATCACGCGATATACAGGCAAGACCCCAAGCCTTATCCCTAGACCATGACTTGAAGGAAGAGAGATCTCATTGGCGAGAAATATGCACCAAAGCATATAACTTAACGTGTACAATGGCGTGAGGCTTGTGACATTGAAGGATATGGCGGTGACGAAGCTGTCGTACGGAACTATGGTACCAGGCTCCAAAACGGACGGGGCTGTTGGGGAAGTAGGCCGAATAACTGAAAGAGCCAGCCAGCCGAGAGATACTATTTCAACGGCCTCAGCCCGAGTTCTCACGAAGAACCATGATATACAGCCAGTAGAACGATAGACCGACCGCATTCCCACCCGACAACGACGGCGACGTTCTTCCGTATGAAGATAGACCATCCATTTATCCAGCATAAGAGCCATATCCACGAGCAGAAGGATACGCATACGGAGCAGACCCCTAACTACTCCTATGAATGTCGTGTCAGGTACTTAAAGAAAAAGAGATCTGAAGCTTTACTGAAGAAAAGGGGTTGGTATGATTCTTAATCAAAGTGTCGAGAATGAACGAGTTCTTTCCTGCACAGCAACAACCCGCCGAGCGAATAAAGCACGACGAGATCAACTACTCGACCATAGATTCCCGTCCCACGAACGAAACACCTATCACTCCCAAGCCATCTTCTTCCGCCCTCGTCGACAGCCTACTTCCATCGCAAAGCGACCCACCTTCGCCCACTACACATACATGTCTTCGAGTAACCGAGATCAGACTCTCGTTCTCCAACATAACCCCTGAATACCCTACCCCCTTGATCCGAATATGGATATGGAATTCATACGCCTCGCTATAGCCATCTAGGAAAGAGATCCGAAGAAAAGAGAGAAGACGGACAAGAAGGTGGGCGTATAGCGGTGAAGAAAGGGACTTACTCAGCGCCATGCGTAAGGGGCTCTCGTATACCTTACTACTCAACATAGGAGATACGGCTGTTGCGCGGCGAGCGAGCGGGTAAATATTTGGCCATGGATTATTCCCGAGAACGACGTCAAGTATGCCAGGAGTGTATGTAGATAGAAAAGTAGCAGCCTGATAGGTAGCTAGACAGGTAGAAGACAGGTAGATACCCGCGTAAGTAGAAAGGTAGAAAAGTAAGGACGTAGAAAAGTAGACACATACCCACCTACCTCGGTAAGTAGATGCCTTATGTACTATCTAATTATCATCTATGTACACATCTAGCTGTGGAAGTGCGTTTTATCTCACGCGCTCATTTATAGATAGATACGAGACACATCCATTATCTCAGACTTACTGCAGCGGCTACCCTGGAACATCAACGGAAGAGCAAGTAATGCAATGCCAGCTTCTGGATCTAGAAGAAATAACTAATAGTAATAGGAAGGAAAAAGCAAGGGAGAAAAGGAAAATGAAAAGGGGACGAAGGGAGAAGAAAAAGAAGCCGTGATTTACGGTAATACGCTATATATTCTCCTTGCTTTTCTTACAAAGGATTTACTGAGGAAATAGATAGTTATCTATTAGCACTGAGCAAACAGGACATCAAGTGAGTAACTGACATCGATCAACTACCTGAAAACCAAAGACAACAGTAACCACGTAACTGGGCACGTACCGAGGTATGATGTTTTGTGTAACTGTTAATGTATACACAAGTATGTATTCCGCAGCGCCTGTATTATCTTTAGCCCTGTTAGGCCTCACTCTAGACTTCTAGATATGAGGTAATTATGTCAGATCCTACAAACTCTACACACCACATCTCCCCAATCATCCAAAGCATTTTCTCATGAACTGACGACGAGCAGATTTAAAATCCTTTGATATTTGTGTACACTGTAGATATACACCGATGAGTACACTCATCCCCTTTCCTATGTTCCAGCCAACCATACACCCTGAGAGCATCGGAGAAGTGGATTAAGTATGCCCCTCTCCGTGACCTGGCATGTAAGCGTCCATACATATAATAACGTAGATTCCATCTCGTCAGTGATATATCCACATCTGTGTTCAAGACGCTCCAAAGACGGGCCCCTCATTTACCTCACTGCTCCTCACCTCATCCGTCCTCATCACGCTTTATGATATTAAAAATGATCCCGTGTTCCTCAAGAGATGTTTTGAGAACCTCGCTTTCATCATTCATTGTTCGTCCGAATCCTGTCTGCTCTTCGCTTCGTTCATATGACTGACATTAACTCCCACTTGTATCCCCTTTCCTAAACTGACAGTGCCGCTCGCTTAAAGTGAAATGTTCGCCGATGATGTAAATAAAGTAACATGAATGATATGTCCGTCGCATGTCCGACACCCAGATATTTTCCGAATCGTTCCAATAACTCTTAGACCAAGTCGAGAAATGCCGTCAATATGAACGTAAAGAAAGGAACGGGACGGGTCGCTTCTATCTACCAGAAATTTCAGTATGGTAATCCGGAACGCCTCTCGCTTCCTTCCTATGTCCTCGTGGACAGTTAGGATGCGGCATGGTAATCCTCAAATTATACAAATATCAGGCCAAAAAGGAGCAGAATTCCTCGCCTGATAAGATAATACGCATTTCTGCGTATTTTGTGTGGTGTTCGTTGAAAATTGGTCGACCACGCGCTAGGTATCTGATCGCAAAGGTGGCGACAGTATACAAGAACTACCGGCCGGCCTCGCTAGGATGCGCAGTCGAAGGCTCGATCACAATCTGTGGAAGTTCCCTGATCCTCAGACTAGGAAGCTGCGGGACACCACCCACGCCCCTCGATGATCGATGCGAGGAACGTCTACTCCCGTCGACATCCGTCGGACTCGCCAGATCGCCGCTCTCGCTGTCGCTGGTTCTGCGAGCGTGACCTGAGTAGTCCGGTGGGGGCTCATGAAACATGGGGGTTGTGGCGCCGGACCGCGCATCGTCCAAGCTTACATCTTCATAGTCAGGAGGTGGCATATCGCTGTCGCCCAAGTCAGCCTCAGTCACGATTTCGGGACTTGATCCAGCACGTGTATGGTGGCCATTCCCCAGCTGCGGGGTCGCGGCGCCGGAACGAGGCGACACTTCCCCATTGTTGTCGAGGCTCAAGACGGAGCTAACGCTATGCATGCGGTGATGTGAGTGAGCCGAGGGCGAGCGCGTATCCAATGCGATGCTTCCCATCTCTGAGGCTCGACGGGTTGACATGGCTGATGGTGATCGTGTGGATACGGCAATACTCGCGGCGTCGGATAGTAGACCAACGCGCTCACTTTCCGTGCTGTTGGCACGAATGCGCGAGCCATCGTGTCGCGCAACGCCCAGATCGTGATAGCTGACACTAGAGACGGCGCGTTCCCTGCGGTTGCGGAGCCGGCTCTGCTCTTCCCGTAGCTCATCTATAGTTGGATTCTCAGCTTCGGCGCGCCGTCGAGCACGCAATTCTTCCAATGCCACCGTATCACCGCGCTCCCTAGCTTCTTGTGTAAGACGCCGCCTCTCCTCGCGATCCGCATTCTGCTGTCTCCTAGCTAGCCGGATTTGATACATGGTCTCCATTTCTTCGTCGCGCAACGCTTCGTGCTGCTCGTCCGAGGGCATCTCAAGAATGATATCGACGCCGTCTCGCTCGCCCGCGCGTCCCAGCACCTGCTCACCTTCATTTGCCGTGTTTGAGTATTTGGGCAAGGTCATGATGGAGCGGATGGACGTATTCCTATCGATATTCGAAATGGTGGAATTTCTGTTCGTTTCTGAGACATTGACGCTCCCAGGACCCGTGCGGCGGTCATTATTGCGAGTGGACGTCTCACTACTGTAGGGTTCGAGGTTACTAGCCTGCTGATACTGCCGTCGGTGCGATTCGGCTCGACGCTTCAGAAATAGAAAAGCACCGCCAGTTAATATGACAACCGCCACAATCAGAACGATCTATAGCCGATAAGAGAGCCTGTTAGATGGACATATACATGCAAATGACGATAGGTATTGAAGGCGACGTACAATAATTATTATAGTTGGTTGATTCATGCTGCCGTCGTCGTCGGTAATGCGGGCACTGAGTGGTGAAGAGCCGTGCTCTGCCCGCGCCCCCAAAGCTGGAAGAGCCTCAAGTTGGTAACCGCCATGACCTCGGACGGGTATGGGTATGCGAAACGGAACCGGCATTTTTGGGGCTGCAACTGTTTTATATCGATTGAGCGAGCGACTAGGAATAGGCGTGCCTTCGTACTGGGTACCGAATACGGCCAACAGAGCAGATGCGAGTAGCTAAAGCAAGTTGAACGAGGTTGGCAGCGGAACTAGATGAAGCAGCCGGACATGCCAATTGGACCTGGGTCCAAGGCGTCGTAGGTGGCGCAACGTGCACGGGACGGGCCAAAGGACGATTGCACAGCCGAATTGAATCGTATGGAGGTTGTGCTGCAAGTAGTGATGTAAGATATGCTCGTACGGTGCTTGTTAATAGGCTGGTGAGCTTGTTAAAAGACCGGAGCCGTCGGAAAGCCAACGAACGAACGGGAAGATGGCTCCAGACGGGATTGCGTAGGTAAACAGTTGGTCCAGACTGGCTGCTAAGCCTGGTTGCTCTGTAAATGGTGGGGATTTGCCCTGATTGACGTTGTTGGTTGGTGTTGTTGCTTTCCTCTCCAATTCTACACTACCAATAATACCTGACTCGGAGTTGTGGCGGCAATGGTGAAAGAGCAGACAGAAATAGAGGCAGAAGAAGTAATGGTAGTACGTGAGTGAGCGAGTGAATAGAATGAGGAGCAAGAGCCCATTACAGTTCAGTTCGGTTCAGTTCAGTAAGCGTCGCGATTTAACAGATGCTTGGGTGACTTTCAGCTCAGGGGATGGGGATTGATATTAGGATTGAGATGGACTGTAACACACGGGGCGGCAAACCCGAAATCAATTGATGACTGTAGTCTGATAAGCCCGTCGCAAGTCACTGTCGCGGTCGCAGTCGCAGTCGCCGTGGCCGTGGGGTCCGTCGTTGCAGTAACTTTAACTAAGCTGCGCTGCTGTGCTTTGATGCTATCGTGGGAGTTTGGCTACAGCGTTGAACCGAGTAGGTAGAGAGATCATTAATTGCGATGATAGATGATTGCCTTTACCAAGATCTGTCGACTGTACTGCCGATCAGAGAAGAAAGTTATCAAGATTCTTCGAATACGAGGCCAAGAAGGAAGAATACTGGTAAGACCTCGAGGAAAGGCGGGCGGGAAAGCTGCATGGCAGCTAAGACAGCGAGTGACAAGTGTGTGGGCTTGTGTAAAGTATCTACAGTTTACGGCACTAAGGCATTGCACGCTATCTAGCCCATGTAAGGTACCCAGCTAAAAGGGAAACTAACCTAGCCGGGTAGTGCGCCTAGCTGTATACCTGTAAATGTATGTACTGTGCAACACAGAGGCACGATCATTGATAGCAGTCTTTGTAGAGTTGCATTGGAGGTTAATAGGTAAGTAACGATCTTGACGAGAGAAATGCAGGCAACCAGGCAGCACTTGACCCTCTCTCGATGGCGGGCAAATACATGGTACTGAAGATAAGTCCATAGGTACACTTCTGTAGACTACGTAATACAAGAGATTGGAGATACATATGCGGCCATGTGCGGCGGTAATGTACAGTACGAATCGAATCTATGATGCACTACCCAATCAAACGTGGCCCCACGCCCGGATCCTTGTCAGAGCTTGGCCTCTCGATGGGGGGGGGCTGGGTGTCACTGCAGTAGTCATATAGTGCTGTTGTTGCCTTGTTTCCTTGGGTTAAAGACGGAGCACTTAACATGCCACCGACTATCTAATCCCCGGGCAGTAGAGGGATGCAATACAGTACAGCAAAGTAAGACGCCGCAGTACGGGGTTGGGCCTTGGGCTTAGGGCCAGTCTCGTATTGATAAAGCTCGTGTACAATCGATGTCTGGATAGAAGTATGTAGGTGAAAACCAACAGCCCTATATGCTTAGTCACCAAGGAAAATACCGTACACTAGTCGGTGTTCACTTGAGGAATTATCTCGGTAAGCTAGTATGCTAGTGTGATGCGCTACAAAAAATCGTCAGTCTGCTTTCATGGATACCCTTCCTCGGTTTATCCTTGCTGTTTCTGACAAGTGTCGCTCGCGTCCTCGGTACGGGATAAGGTAATGATGGCGTATAACATACGGGCTTGGTGCTATATGATATCACAGCTAGGACTTACAGTGGAATCCTTCATGCTTGTAGTTCTTATGAACTCGTGCCAACCTATCAAGTGTCGTATATCGCAGTCCTTTGTCTATCTGTGTAAGAGATAAGATCTTAGGAATTACAGAGCGCTGCTCTAGAGATGCCAATATCCCGCTGCCAATCCAGGTGAGCATTACGCAGAGCGAGCTATGCACTTATACTAATACTATGCTAAATTCGCTTCATTTATTCTATCGTGGAAGCTCAAGTCAGGTGCGCGTCTTTGTAGTGAGTAGTAGTATGTTACCTTTTCTTCATCCCATATCTGCAGTGAGCTAATAATAATACAAGACCCCTGACAGACATGTGTCGAGACGTACTAGCTAGCGTACGACATCTTTGCTTTCAGGGCAGAATCCATGGCAACGGTAAAATCGGGTCGTCGTTTATGGCGGGGTACTTCTATTGGCACTGTAGCTTAATACAGCGCATCTTTCTACACTAAATGACTTTCTCTAACAGGAGGTCTTCTTACCCGTCTCAACAGTACACTTTATTAGCCAGCATTTACTACTTCGCCGTACCCCTGACGAGATCTTCAAAACATAGAAGACACAATATCATTCTGCTTTGCGGAATATAAGCGAACGGCACAGCAGCCGGCGAACTACTAGAAGGAGATCAGTGTAGGTAGAATATCGGTAGACACTCGAGTATACTCGTGGCTTGGACCCTGCTGTTAGGTCGGGTTCCAGGTTACTAGCCGACACTTACTGCGCCTTGCGGGCGCATCATCACCGTCAACGTGGAGACAGAATGATCACCAGCCACGTTTTCTGAGCCCCGTGAAGGCGCTTTTGTTTCTGCTGGCTGAGGTCACTGCCCCTCCTGCACAGCCAATTCCATGGGTTGCCTCCGGACCGGATAACACGCTGGAAACACGTGGGTGAGATACTGAGTAGGCAGAACCCTCAGAACAATGTCTAGTTTATGAATTCATTAGTAAATGACACCAACGAAAGAAAGAAAAGAGCATCTAACTAAGCTTCCGGGAATTGAGACATGTCTCTGAAGCTACAGAATCCTGACCTAAAGTAAGTCAACCATCCAACTCAGTACTCTACTCTTCTCTACTAGGTAAAGTAAATCAAGTCGGCCGCGACCCGTCCGCAATTGTCTAAGACATGCTTACATATGCACTGCAACACAACCGACATTCAAAAATCGGCCCCGACATTGGGGCAAATTTTGCATCTTCTGCACTACTTGGGCGCTTAGGTGCATTGCCATTTTCCTCGGCTACCGTACAATTCCTCTTTTGGGAAAATCTTTTCCCTCCCTCTCCCGCTTCTCTTACTCAGTTGCCAACTCTCCGCAGCTCTGCAACTCTCTGTATGGGTTACACAGCAGTATGTGTATAAGCTGCAAGTCATCATGGGTAAGTAGGTAGGTAGGCAGGTATAAATAACGGAGAGGATGCGGGTAAGGTATGTTTGCATGTCTGGTAGGTAGGAGTAGTATCTCCGGCAATTGCAGAAGACTGAAATGAAGAAAGTTTCTGAAAAATTTTTCCATTGTTATCTAGCGAACACATGGTCAAACGGGTTACCTATCAAGATGTTGCAGCAACTCATACCCGAACCGAGACTGATGACTACATGCCATATTCTTCATATCCTTTCTACCCAGGTAGGATCTTAAAAGTTCTATGACCTGAGCAGTGTAACTGCTTCCCTGAGGCGTCTGGACCAATGTCTGTTATATCTTGCTACTTGAGATTAACAGATCAACACTTATACGATACCTACCTAGCGTTAGCCTATAGAAGACAGGATAGCGTATGAAGCTTGAATGCAGAGAGTTTAGAGTTAAAAAGACATCGAACACTTGATAAATACTAATTTCGCTGCTGCGTTTGTATTCAACGGACAAATAATAAGCGATATTTTGTAGGGGAAACCCAGATAAAAAGGTAAATAGACTTCATACAAACATTCAAAGATGGTCACCCGGTCCATGAAAGAACTAGACACATGAAATCAACCCTCAACCTTATGTCTGACTTTCAATTCTCCGGTAAATGCTTAACCTAGGTGTAGATAAGTATGTATGCAGATCTAACATCCAGGCTAGATGATAAGTCCTATCCGCGTCTCCTAATCCCCAACACTTGCCCCTATTCACGGACCGTGAAAGACAGCTACTACTTATCTACCCCCTGCTGCACAATCTACCTCTCTCGCGCGCGCGCACATACACACACGGCATACATACCACATACACCGGATCGCACGCTAACCAAACCTCTTCTCAAATTTCTTCAACATGCCCGTAACCCCCCTCTCCAGCCGTTCAGCGTTCTGCCCCAGCTTACTATGTCCCCCTTCGGGTTTGGGCTTATAGTCCGCGTACTTCGCAGCATGCTCCTGCTCCGTGGGCCTATACACCTGTTGATGAATCCCGTACTCCGCGCCCGCGGGCGTCTGCGCCGGCGCCCCGTACCCGAACTGCGCGTACCCGCCCGGCGGGGGCGGGGGGAGTCCCGGGCTTTGCACTGCCGGCGGAGGCGTGTGCTGGTACTGCTGCTGTTGGTGTGGTTGTTGATATTGACTTTGAGAATGGGGGAGTTGGGTGCTAGGTGGTGGAGGAGGAAAGCCGGGGGAACCAGGGAAGTTGGTGCCGTACGGACTTGTCAGGCCCGGCGATGCTAGACCTGCTGCAGGCATTGTTGATGAGCGCTGCAGATGGGCGAATTGCGGCGGCGGCATGGCTGGACTGCCTATCATCCCGGGTGTCGGAGGCATGCCTGGGCTCGTTGGGCCCGGATACACTTGTGAGGGTGGCCCCGGCATACTCGCGGCACCTGGTGGAGCGGAAAACGTCGTATGGCCGTAGCCGGGTGTGAAAGGCGCCCCGTGATCGCGCGCTAACGCCGCAGCTAGAGGGTTATGGCCGTCCTCTTCGGGTGGTGGCGGCGTCTTCTCGCGGTGTTGGTATTTTTCCGCTTCAGGGGGCGCAGCTGGGTTATATGCCATCGGCACAAAACTAGCGGGGGACTCATTCCGGCCGCTCGACGACGTGGTTGGTGGCGGAGCAAAAGACGGGATGTTGCTGGCTTGTGGCTGCTGAATCCGCGGGTCTGATATGGCGGCTTTCTCCAGCTTTTGAACCAGCGGGTTCATGTCTTGGGAGTGATTGTGTGCGTGTGATGGCGGAGGAGCTGGCTCGTCGGCCACCTCAACTTGAGAAGCGGGCAATACCCTCCTGACGCCGTCCACAAATTGGAGGGCGTCGGTTTGAGTCCAGAAGTAAATGTCGAGGGAGTGTAGCTTATAATGGTACTTGTTTTCGTTCCGCGGGTCATATGTAGGGAGATGCCACTGGCTTGCGTCTATCGGGGGCCCCGCAACGCCCTCGACGGTGATGCTGACGAGACATTGTTGCTTGTATGAGTAGCGGACGCGTGTTCTGTCTAAGACTGTTCGGCACACCTGTTAGAAACGACTACGGCTCCCACTCATTGGCATCTGATTCATGGTATGAGATGCACTTACATCCGTCAAAAGCGTCTTGGTCGTCCGTGCCCGGTTGATTTGCGACCTCGATGCGCGCTCGGCGTTGGCTCGCATTCTCAAATAGATAAACATATGACCCCTTGTCGAAGCGGTGATGAGGGGGGCTGGTAGTAGGCGGTGCGTAGAAATAATGAATGTCCCCGAAACTGCTCAAAGAGAACGTTCAGTAATCGGTCACCTGTCATGTTGAGCCTAGTGAAGCTCCTGAGAACGGACTTACAGGGTCGCAACATTCTCCTCACCAGGGCGGACTGCCATCTTCTTCACGACCTCCCAATTTGGCCGGATACTTAGGCAGAGGTAACAATGTAAGAACGCGATATCGGAGAAGAAGGTCAGAGAGCACTGGAATGATTTATCAAGGAAATATCACAATAGAGAGCCAGAGCTCAGGAAAGTCTAGAGTTTGGATGACCGCGGAGAGAACCAGCTCAACACGATAAGGCGCAAAAGGTAAAGACGGAAGAGAAAAAGAGAAGGCCACTGTTAGCTATAGCTACCTATCATAGCTCTATGTCATCGGCGGAACAGACGAATTAAAACCCCATTTCAACCCGGCATGGCGCTGCGACCAAGCCTGACTTTGTCGGCGCTTAACTGTCCAATATCCCACGTTGTACGACTGCTATGGTGGGGTCAAGGGTGGTTTAAGGGGGGCTGTACGTACAGGTACGTCAGACAGAATCTAAGACCACTGGCATCTGAGACATGTCTAGCTGGTCCGTGCATTAGCACTGGCCGCAGACACCTAGCGGGCTGTCCTGGGACCCACTAGAGGCGGCCCCGGGGGCTCGGGCGGAATTGTCGGCGCTGTAATTCTTCCCTTCCGGCCAAATTTCCAATTCCCGAATCGCATGCACGGTTGCACGCTCATTGGATTGATTGATTCAAGGTCCCCAAAATAGCCAGCCAAGAAGCTCGTGACAGCTCCATCGAACGTCACAATTAACAGCCCAAACGCGATAATTTGAAAGGCGGCTCGATAGCTGAAGCGAGCATTTAATACCGCCCGCGCAAACGAGCACAAACCTTCATGTTTCCCTGGCGGGCGATACACCGAGCTTGAAATCCTCAAAAACCCGCCAAAGCCATCACCATCCAGACGAGACAGCCAGCCTACGGAACATCGCACATAATTCATATCCTCCGTGCCAAACCAGAGCACACACATATATATACCCTCAGATACTTACTACCGCCCCCCAAGCGGCAAAAACCGTCGTCAAAATGGGCTTCTCCAGCGTCGTAAACATGGCCTCGCACCTGCAAAACGCCTCCCGCGCCCGCCTAGGCCTAACCTCGGTACCGCACACAAAAGTCAACCTAGGCGTAGCCCTCGCCCTGCACAGAGCAGGCTTCATCTCCTTCGTGACGCGCGGCGACGCCTACCCTCCTGACCCAGCCACGATCTCCACCTACGAGCCGGAACCCCTGACGAGCGCGAACGTAGCCAGACAACGTCTCTGGCTCGGACTAAAATACATAAACAACAACCCCGTCTTGCACCGCTGCAGCGCCATCTCCACGCCTAAGAGGGCCGTCACGGCGAACCTGGCGGCGCTGCAGAGGCTTTGCAGGGGGTTCGACGCGAGTTATCAGAAGGGGCTGAATCTGGGGGAGTGCATGTTCGTCATGACGGATCGGGGCACGCTGGAGATCAGGGAGGCGGTGGAGAGGAAGGTGGGGGGTTTGCTTTTGTGTCGGGCTGGTCCTTAAGCTGGGAGAAATGGAATAGGAAAAATGAAAAGAGATAAGTTAAAAAATTATTGAAGAGGAAGGAAACGAATCTTAAGGGATAGAACGGGGAAGATAGACCGATGAAGCAAGAGAAGGGGGGGAGGGGGGAGGGGCTGGGATTCGCGGCATGAAATTCGGAAATCTCGGATTTCAAATGACGGGTTGGGCTTCTCTCTCGGGAGATGCATGCCCAAGATCTCCCCGCGAGGGCAAGATGAAGGAAAGAATGAAGGCGGTCAGGCATGGGGAGTAAATGAGGCTTCTTTCATGATGAGCATGATGCAAGCCCGCCCCGTGCTCCTTACATCACACTCTACGACGATGTAAGAGGACAAAATGTACATATATTTTTGTATGGATAGACGTTTTATATTTTTAGGCGGCTCTCCCTCGTCAAATGAACAGAACGAAGTGTAGCCGCTAATCAAGGCATCATGAGATATGCTGTACGATAAGATATTGCTCCAAGGCTAGATGTTTGAACTCTTGTCCGAGTTATGAAGAAATTTAGACGTCTAGTTCTCATGAGCGAGTGTGAGTGATGGCAAGTAGTCTAGAATTTGGCGGTCGGAATAAGGGCAACGTAGGAAGGTAAGCTGTACGTATTGTGCCAACTCAATCTTCGAGCACGTAAAAAATGTAGAAAACTGAACTCGACTTTCCATTTAGCAATTCCCTGTACCCTTGGCATGGCCACGCTCGAACACCAGTCAAAATATGTAGTAAAAAGGTATGGTATCCATTCTCGCTAAACTCTACATGCAATGCCTATGCCTACGTCTGTCTCTCTGCGTCCACAACCATTCTCCCACTGCTCCCCCTCAACGAGGACATCCCCTCTGCATGTGGATCAATTCAAGGCTCGCAACTCTTGTCGATCACTCAGCTCAGGCCTCCTACCAGTCTATTTTTACAGTAGACGTCCCATGTTTCCTTCAAGAATGCAAAACAGACTACTCCTACAACAATCAACACCAGGGTAATGAGAGAGTCCAACTCCCTGCTCCAAGAAAGAAGTAGAAAAAAGGTTCCCTATAAAACTCCGATTCAAAGAGTACAAAAGGGGGGTTTTCAGCCGTGAATTTCACAGCCTTAGAACAGAAGTATAACGACGAGATGTAGAGGGTATCAAATAATTCTCTCGTCTGGGAAGAACCCTTTTTATAATCGTGGCGTGGTGGAGTAATAATTGAATCGAATTTTGTGACTGACAGCTTTCTTTCGAAATTGGTACTCGTACCGGTGACCTCGACCTCGACACTAGTGAGATGTATCACCCGTACCATTTGTAGTTGCACTTCCATTGGTATCGATCGTATCGATCGCACCATCTAGAGTTGTGATTTCACTCGACGTTTCCTAGCTATCAGCGATTTTCTCTTCTGGCGTCGGGGTTTCCTTGACTGTCTCGGGACCGTTGCCACTCGGTTCTTCTATTAAGTAACCATTAGAGCCATTAGATTGAGCGAAGCTTTCTTGTTCTTCGACTTCTTTAGAGTCTGTAGACAGGGCTTGTTTGCTAGGTTCTTCGACTTCTTTGGCTTCCCGGATGGTATCCTCGATGTCCTCGACCTTCATTGGGTCCTCGCTGACAACCGGAACAGGCGCAACAGGGTCAGACACTTTTGCCTGGGGTTTTTCTTCAGGTACGTTTTCAGCCTCGGCAGCCTCTGCGTCTTCCGAAGAGGGGGCACTGGCTGCAACAGCAGTGTCTGCAGATGTCTTTGCAGTCTCAATTATCTCCTCAGCCGTTTCCTCTTGAGCAACAACCGGAGCAACGTCTTTGGCAGTAATAACGGTATCTGCGGATGTCTTCGTAGCCTCGATAATCTCCTCAGCTGTCTCCTTTTGCGCGACGATAGCAGTAACATCTTTGGCTGTGGGAGCAGCCGCTATCTTCTCACCCTCAACGAGAGGGATTTCGGCAGTATCAGTCGATTTCTTTGCACTCTCAATAGCTTCTTCGGCGGTTTCAGCCTGGGCAACAGCGGGTGCAATCTCCTTTGCAGTAGACCGTTCCTTGGCTGCTACTGGCTTGGCACTGTCCTTCGCCGTTCTTGCTTGAGTAGATGACGCTTGAAGCTTGGTTACAACTTTCTTCGCATTCCTCTCAACATCTTTGCTATCTGGCTTCTTGAGCGGAGCATTCTGTTTTCGTGGCGGGGTGACAGGTGCCTTGTCTGAAGTCTTTTTAGCACTGCTCTGGGTTGGCCGCATCATACGGGCCAAAAAGCTCTCATCGACTTGACTCTCCCTCTTTGGAGGATGCGGTTCTTTGGTTTCCTGTTTCGGTGGAGGGCCTATGCTCGGACGAGAACGGCCAACACTCGAAGGTTTATGCTTCAAAATCTTCGAAGTCGTGGTGCCGACGGTTGAGACGCTATTCCGACTGGGCGATCTATGCGCAGTCACGTTCGCGGATAAGTTCTGGACGTTACCAGATGTCCTTGACAGAGATTGTCTGGGTGCAGGCGCAGGTGCTGTATTACCGCTCCCAAATTTCTGGGCCGATGAAGCAGTATGCGTCGTGAGGGAGGAGGGTAGCTTGACTGGCCGAGTAGGCGACTTAGGTTTTGGCTTCACAAACCCCGTATTAGACGAAGCTGTGTTAATTGGAGCTGGCTTAGATGCTGGAGTCTTCGTGACAGTGCCCTTCTTAAGATTCGCAGAGCTTGCAGCCTTGTTGAGTGGCTTTCCATGGGTTCCATTGGGAGCCTTTAGGTTCATAGAGCTTGCCGCTTTGGTGATTTCTCTTCCATTGGTAGACTTAGTCGCCAAGGTTGACCGCGAAGCCCTCGTGGTAAGTTTGGGTGTCGATACAGGAGTCGCCGCCTTGGAAGTTGGTTTCGTGGCACCAGAAGCCGTAGCCGTAGTCGTAGTTGTCGGAGTAGCGCTCAGGGCATCACTAATCCCTTCATTGAAGACAGTGCCGCCTAACCGAGCTGCGGATGACTGGGTAGGGTCGCCGGAAAGCATCTTAGTTTTGGGCTCTTCCTCGTCTATGACCTTGTCCGGGTTTGCATTGGGAGCAATGTTGGGGGAAGTCTTGGGAGAAGTCTTGGGAGAGGGTTTGGCATCCTTTCTGGGAGAGATTGGTCTGACTGGGGTGTCCTGGCTTGGAGACTCAGGTATAGCCTCGTGAGACAGATTCGTCTTGAAAGAAGAGACCGTATTGGTGGGCATCTTGTCAGAAAAGACGTCTGCCCTGTCGGAGACGAGCTGAGGCGTACTCGTGTCGGTGTCGTTGCTGAGCTTCCGACGGCTTGACACAGATACGGAATCTTCACTAGGCTCTCTTCTCAGGCCTATTCTGCCGTCCTTCTCGACAGCAACAAACGAGGTTCGGACTTTGGACAGAGGACGGGGGGATGCAGAGGGAGAAGGAGTTCCTAGTGGCACAGAATATGATCTGTTAGCTATGTTGGGCCAAGAAAAGAATAGTTATAAGTGGTGCCCCTGATAGAGGTCCTGTCGTGACGTATGTTACGATAACGAGTGTTGACGATCTTTAACCCAAAGCTGAAGTGGAGAATCAAAGTAGAGCACTCGAGGCGAACAAAAGGGGATGACTATGTATGTAGTTGACGGGGAAAATGATAGAGCTTGTGATACAGAAGGTAAGAGTGCCCGAGGTACGTAGACACAGCACAGTAGAACTTAGATCTCGTAGTAGGTACGATCGGCTCTGGAGGTATTATGACGCTGGTCCGTGTTGAGCCGAGAAAGGGGCTGGTCTGGCTAGTACAAAGCTAAAAAGTGCTGGGGGGAGGAAAAAGAAAGAGGCTCACCGAGACCGCCGGGCCCAGGAGACCTGCCTCTATCTGGCACCCCATCGCCCTTCTGCTCGAACATGGCGCGAAGGTTCCTGACGCCCGACATGGTGGCGACGTGTTCGAGTCGGGTTGAGAGAAAGGGTGGGTAGCTCTCGTAGCTGTAGCCGTAGGCTGCTGTGTCGCCGCGACTATGCAGAGTTGCAGTGGGCGGTGTGTAAATGGGCGTATGTAACTTGACTTTGAGCTACCCTAACACTAGCCAGCCAAGACTCTCTCTCTCCCTTCTCGGTCGAGACAGTTGCCCGCAGATCGGAGCGGAGCAGAGCAGAAGCTGCTCGTCGTTGACCTGAAGCGACTGCCTCTTATGCAATGGCTGAGTGAGGACGCTGCGCAAGTGCGTTGTAGTGTTTCTTTTGGGGTCCGGTTGCTCGATCGCGCTTGTATGCTGAGAGTTTTACGAGACGTCGAAGAGCGGTGGGCTGTCGGCTTTTACTTAATGAAGCTTATTCGGCTAGTCCAGGGGTAAAGATGCGGTAAAACGCCAATGTCAACTACACAGGATGGGTATGATGCGGGCGGCAGTACTGCGACGGTGGAGGAAAGACATAGATTAAACGGTAAACGTGCAAAGACGAAGAAGAGGAGAAATGTGCGCGAAGCAGGCTTGAGCACCTAAGAATTCAAGGTAACTAACTACGCTGTCGTTTCGAAACAGTGGGAGGAAGGGGAGCATATAAAGACAGCTGGTCAAATTCATGCGATGCTGCTCGGGTTATGGGGTTCCTCAGTGGTGGGATGTTGTCGTCTTAGTGCACCCTTTTTCAGTGTAGGTCGGCAGGGTAGCCGTCGGTAGGCCGAGGAGGAGAGGGTCCGCCTTTAATAAATTAGGGTCAGTGATTAGGGAGATGACACCCCCAGAACAAGCTGCCCAGTGCTTTCAGGGGCTTGCAGCAACTATGTGGCAGGCCCGGTTTGTTTCGTCTAAGTGCTTCCCACCCTCTCACGCAACACACAAAACACGCAACATAGTGATCTTGGAGAAGGTTGGTGGAGTACCTGGATAGGGACGCAGGAGGAGGTTAGGGAATGGTGTAGAGAACGGTTCGTCGCCAGCTACTTATCTGATGTACACTGCCGAAGTTGGTTTGACACATTCTTCTTGGGAACCGTTCAAGAGCTCCTATTGGTGACTGAGGTTATCTGAAACAATCGGCTTCACTGGACACAAAGACACCTTCTCGATTTCGGATGTCAACAGTAAACAACGCTCCCTAGGCTACCTAGAATAGACTGGCTAACGGAATACCGGATTATTCGTGAGGCGTTCGCAGGAAGACCACGGGAATCTCGGGTCAGCACCCCGCGTGTAATAGTCTGAGTGATAGAATCAATAAACGCCAACTAATCTTTCAAGCTTCCACATGCCAGAAACAGGCTGGCTGAGCGCTTCCAATTTGGCCTTCCGCCGATGAATATAAGAAGCGAACGTCACCAACCAAATCCATTCAAGTGAAAGCACATCCACCCTATGGGCTGGCTACCTAGGTACATAGGCTGCTGAAGTATCGAGCGCTTATGACAAGAGATCTCAACGCAAGAAGAATATCTACCATTCTTTCCATCCATACTAATGAGAAGACCATATGCGCCGCAGCTTACAGAATAATAGGTTAGAGTAAGGTATTTGTCTTTACTTTCTTCCCGCGTCTTACAATGCCTGCAGCATGCAGCTCGGTTGCATCCGCCAGTGAAGCTGCAGCAACATGCATAAAACTAAACGATGCATCGACTCGAACTGCAACCACCACACCATAGCTCTTAACCTACTTAGATGCTCATCTAAACTCCAAGATAGAATAATACCTTTGCTACCCTTTCCGGGAATTAGAATGGTTACCAGGTATTTATTGCCTTCTAGGACAATGAGGAGCACATAATTATCTCTTTTCTATTTTGCCCAGTTGGAAGTTTGGCACGAGCGAAATACCTTGATTAGTTCATTTAAAAGAATCTAATTTATTGAAATGGAGTTACACAGGCAAGTCCACAACCCCTAGACTAAGTACTTTATTAGAGTAGGCACCCCGGTCTCTCCCACCCTTACTTACCCCGAAACGCCAAACTATTTTCGCTCCGATATGCGGAGAATTCCATGAATTGCAATCCCAGTCTCCCGAGCCAACCCCACTACAGCTCGGGTAGGCGCATCAAAGCTCGAAGAAATCATGGCTCCGTAACCGCTGGTGACACCCAATACTTTTTTTTCGGTTGGCCGTCATTGCTTGCTTGTTTGCGTGCTTCGAGATTGCATGCGCATTAAACGCCCATCTTCTTCACTTATAGTACCCGGTACTCCTAATCGCCAGCGGTTGAAGCCATCGTAAATAAGTCAATTGACATTATTTATTCACGATGGCGTCCCGCGTCCTCAGAATCGGTCAGTAAGGTAACCAATTGGCCTTCTACGACCAATCCCTCGGCCCCAGGAAGTAGGGAGAAAAGAAGACCACTAACGGCTAACTTGGGGGAAATGCAGGCCTTATTCCGGGCGATGGTATCGGACGTGAAGTGATTCCCGCAGGTCGGCGTATCTTAGAGGCCCTCCCTTCGTCGTTTGGCCTCAAATTCGAGTTCACCGACCTCGATGCCGGCTTCGAGGCCTTCCAGAAGAGCGGCAACGCACTGCCCAAGCGTACCGTCGAAGTATTAAAGAACGAGTGTGATGGTGCGCTCTTCGGCGCCGTGTCTTCGCCTACAAAGGCGGTCAAGGGATACTCGTCGCCAATCGTATGTTGCCGCCGTCCTATATTGCTTCGCACTCTCTCTACATCGTGGTTGCTTCGAGGCAATACCCCGAGCTCTTTCTACCTACGTCGCCCAGCTCACTAATCGTACCCATCAACGCGGAACAAATAGGTTGCTCTTCGCAAGAAGCTCGACCTATACGCCAACGTGCGTCCCGTCAAGACGGTCGCGACGGCCGCCAACCCCATCGACATGGTCATCGTGCGCGAGAACACCGAAGACCTCTACGTGAAAGAGGAACGCACGCTCAACGACCCGGCCCACGGCGGCGTCTACGCCGAGGCCGTCAAGCGCATCTCGGCGCGCGCCTCTAGGCGCATCGCCACCATGGCCGGCGAGATCGCCCTGCGCCGGCAGAAACTGCGCGACTCCGGCGCCGGGCCGGCGAGCATCCACAAGTCTCCCCTGGTGACCATCACCCACAAGTCCAACGTGCTCTCGCAGACCGACGGCCTCTTCCGCAGCTGCGCCAAGGATGCCCTCGCGGATCCGCGCTTCGCCGACGCCGGCGTCGCCGTCGAGGAGCAGATCGTCGACAGCATGGTGTACAAGCTGTTCCGGCAGCCCGGGTCCTACGACGTCATCGTCGCGCCGAACTTATACGGCGACATCCTCTCGGACGGCGCCGCGGCGCTCGTCGGCTCGCTGGGCCTCGTGCCCAGCGCCAACGTCGGCGAGGGCTTCGCCATCGGCGAGCCCTGCCACGGCTCGGCACCCGACATCGAGGGCAAGGGCATCGCGAACCCCATCGCGACGCTGCGCAGCACGGCGCTCATGCTCGAGTTCCTCGGCGAGGAGCAGGCTGCGGCCAAGATCTACGCTGCTGTCGATGCGAATCTCGAGGAGGCGAAGCTGCTTACTCCTGATCTGGGCGGTAAGGCTACGACGGAGGAAGTTGTGAGTGACATCCTCAAGAAATTATAAGCGCCCGATCGATGTAGGGGTTATAGTGGGGTGCTGTACATAGAGATAGAGCACGAGGATGGAAAAAGGTGATTGATTCATATCCGAAGGGGAAACCAATCGCACAGGTTTGTAAAGTTGACCACATACTGGAAAATTCCCAATAGATAAGAAAACGAGGTATGCATGATGATATGGTAGTGGAAAAGGGAGATAGGTACGAGGAGCTCAAAAAGGATCTCTAGAACGAATGGAAAATACAAATGAATGAATGAATGAATAGACGCGACGGTATTCTTGGAAAAGAATACCCTGCCGTACCCTATCCTAGCCTCACACATATGTGCTCCGGGGAAGCGGAACATTAATATGCGAAATATGTCAATGGTGTAAGGGTCCAGGGGATTATTACTCCTGAGGAAACCCACCCCAAGAATAAGAACGGCTGGCCGAGAAAAGTAAAACAATGAGCTAAGAGTGGTAATTGTCTGATTTATTTCATGATCCTTTCTGTCAAGGCTACATCTGCTTTTCGCTCTCTGCTTTCCTTTGTACCAGAAGCAGCAGTAGTAGCAAATAGCAGTAGCAAATAGCAGTAGCAAATAGCAGTAGCAAATAGCAGTAGCAGCAGTACAGCACCGCCTGTTCCGGACCTATACAATCCTATATACATGATACACCTATCCCGTCCCGTCCTGCCTTTCCTTCCTTTCCTTTGTTCTTTCATGCGAGATCTTCGGCGTTGAATTTTCGTCTATCATGTAAAATAATTCGTTCATCAGTGTTGTTGTTATTACATCGCCCTGATATAGTCTAGTCTATACATATCGGGCGTTGGCAGTCCACGCGATGTGTTCACGTTTGATGATCTGCCTTGTACTGTTCTGTCCCCATCCCTATGATTTCTGGTGTAACATTATCACCAGAGGGTAAGATGGGCCGGACCCCTTAACATGCTATTGCACGACGCTGCAGGCTGAGGGAGTCGGCGTTAGAGTAACGTCACTCCTTAGTTGCTGATTACTTGCGGGCAGCCTCGAGTTCCTTTTGGTACTTGGCAACCAGCTCCTTTCTGTTAAGCGGAATAAGTAAGCAAACTAGAGTGATCACCTCGATCAAGAGAGTACAAAGACACCTGTAAGGAAGATATGAGAAATAAAGTGACTTACTGTAAATGTGGTGGCGCAGGAGCATAGTGGCTAAACTCCATGCTAAACTCGCCCTTACCCTGCGATGCAGCGCGTAGCTGTGTCGCGAAGCCGAACATCGAGTTCAAGCTGACGTCGCAGAGCAGTGTGAAGTCCTCGGATCCGATCTCGGTGTCGATGATGGTGGCGTTGCGCTTGTTCATAAGCATGAGGATGTTGCCCTGGAACTCGTTGGGTGCCATGATGGTGGTCTTCATCAGGGGCTCGAGGACCTGGCCGCCAGCCTCGTGGAACACCTTCTTGAATGCCATCTGGGCCGCTAAGCTGAAAGCGTGATCCGAGGAATCCGTGACGTGCGTCGCGCCGTCGTTCACCACCATTTTGGTGCCGATGACCTTGTGGCCAAGCAGCGGGCCCTTTTCACAGGAGATCTCGAAACCCTTGCCGCAGGCAGAGATAAACTTATCGGGAATGACGCCACCGACGACTTGGTTCTCGAAGACATTCTTGTCGGGCACGTCGTTGGGCTCGATCCAACCGACGACACGAGCATAGTCACCAGGTCCACCGGTCTGTTTCTTCAGGAGGTAGTCGAAATCCGCCCTCTGACCGATAGTCTCACGGTATGCGACTCGGGGCTGGCCTGTAATGCAGTCCACCTTATACTCTCGGCGCAGACGCTCTACATAAATTTCAAGGTGCAATTCACCCATGCCGGATATGATGGTCTCTTCACTCTCTTCGTCGACTGTTAATCTGAAGGTAGGATCCTCGCGTTGGAATCGGTTCATGGCTTTACTGAAGTTGTCTGCATCCGTGCTTTTCTTGGGCTTGATGGACAGCGACATGACCGCATCAGGCACGAACATGGAAGACATGGTGTAGGGCAAGTTTCCATCTGTGAACGTATCACCGGAGGCGCAGTCAACACCAAACACGGCGCAAATCTCTCCTGCTCCGACCTCGTTCACGTCCTCCATCTCGTTGGAGTGCATACGCACAATTCGAGGAATTCGCACCTTCTTGTCGTTTCGCGAGTTGAACAGGTATGTACCCTTTTTCAAGGCGCCCTGGTACACTCTAATGTAGGTAAGCTGACCATAGTTGTTCTCTTCCAACTTAAATGCTAATCCGACAAACGGGAGAGAATTGTAGGGCACGAGCTGAGTCTCGGCTTCTCCTTTACTCTTGTCTAGAGCGATATTCTTGACGTCGCTGGGGTTCGGTAGATAGTCACAGACGGCGTCTAGCATCGGCTGGATAGACTTATCAGCCAAGGCGGAGCCCATCATGACGGGGGTGAACTTGAGAGCAGTCGTCGCCCGACGGATGGCAGCCATGATTTGCTCCGGTGTAGGCGTCTGTTCTTCCAAGAAAATCTCGGCAATCTCGTCATCTACATCCGCCAGCTTCTCGATTAAAACTTGTCGCTTCTCTTCGGCAAACTCCTTCAAGTCTTCGGGAACATTGTCTTCTACCCTCACAATGGTTCCCTTGGGCCCTTCGGTGTAGATGGACCTCATGTGAATAAGGTCAACTACACCCTTAAACTGGTCCTCAACACCAATGGGTATTTGTATGGCGGCAGCCGGGATCTTCAGCTTAGAATTAATCTGTTCAACTGCCTTCCACGGATTGGCGCCCATGCGATCCATCTTGTTCACAAAACTTATCCGCGGGACGTTGTAGCGCTTCATCTGTCTGTCGACGGTAACGGTCTGGGACTGGACACCACTCACGGCGCAGAGAATCATCACGGCACCGTCCAGCACTCGCAGGGCACGCTCGACCTCGATTGTGAAGTCAATGTGGCCGGGGGTATCAATCAAGTTGATGTGATACGTCTCTTCTTGTCCATTCTCAACCTTCTTCCAGTCACAGAAGGTAGCAGCAGACTGAATGGTAATGCCCTTTTCTCGCTCGAGTTCCATGGAGTCCATCTTAGCGCCGGCGCCGTCACGACCTCGAACCTCGTGTATCGCCTTGATACGACCGGTATAGTATAGAACTCGCTCGGTAACAGTGGTTTTCCCGCTGTCAATGTGTGCCTATAGGGTTCGGTCCGGTCAGTACACATCGCACTTTCGCTCCGGTCGGCTTCCATGTGACCGTTTGAGGACAAGCAGAGACGTACTGCAATACCAATATTCCGCACTTTCGACAGTCGCTTCTTCTCTTCGGGGCTCATTTTCTCGAGGACGGCTTCGGGTGTAAGATTTGCAGCTTGTTCGGCGGCTCGCTTAATACTATATTGAAAATGCGGACTTCCGGTCAGTAAACTAAACCACAGGCCAATAGCGCACGGACAGGAATGTCGCCTTACGCGGCACCGGCCGCAGCGCTAGCAGCCGCATATCGAGGTCCCGTCAAACTGAAATATCGTCTTCCTTCGACGCGCAACGGGGCGACGATGAACTGGGTGGGAGCTCTTGTGGTGAAGGCCCTCGAGGCGGTGTTCAGCTTCGACCGGCCAGCCCTTGTGGTGAGGATGCGGCTGTCATTTAGGACAGCGATAGCCCGTTGCACCCTCATCATAAAAGAGAAATATCTATAACACAAAAAACCGAAGGGGAAATGAACACTTCAACACCACGAGAGGCAAAGCTAGGTTTGCGCAGTAAATGGAACGAACGATTAAAGATTTCGATAACTAGGCCCCTGAAATTTTTAGCGGGTTCGCATGGGCTGTTCAGCGAATCAGGTAACAGCTATAGCGGGGGATAACCGCTAAGCCTGTACCTAGATAACATTGACGCTTCATAACCACACTACATCCGTTATATCAGGATGTTACCAAACACAAACAGCGGCACCATCTTCATACTGCCAAGCGGTGAGGGAAAAACTAGGCACTCTATATTGGTGGTGTAAAGTGTTTTGCAGTGCCTAGTTTTTCCCTCACCGCTTGACTGCATACCTTGGTACCAAGTTCGTGGTAGTATCCCTGGGTAAACTGTATGCACGCTATAAATTATAGAACTTCATAGGAATATAAGTCCTACTGTTCCCATGCACATTCCTTGTTAATATATGAACTTTGCAATATACTTGTCTTGACTAACGCTTGCTCGCATATAGCTTTCTAACAGTATCTACCCAGAATTTTCAATATACAACGGGACGGGGCTTCGTTTTTTAACCCAGTCTAATCCAATGTGCCCAATTGACCCCTTGATTATGCCGTATTTGAGTCATTCATCCATACGCCTCATACCCAGGAGAAATAAATGCAGCAAGTTATTAAAACAGGAGAAACGCGCCGCCGCCAAGCATCATCAAGCCCATGCTCGCCCCCATCACAGCGATCTGCGTGAAGTCGAGAGCCGGATTAAGTGAGCCTGCGCTGTCATTGTCACCGTTGCCGCCTCCGCTGCCCGAGCTCCCGCTTCCGCTTGAACTTGAACTTCCAGTCCCGCTGCCGCTCAGGTCCTTAAACCCTTTAGCTGCGTTATAGTTTGGCTCAGAGCTCGGTCCGGTATTGGCAGCATCTTGACTCGGCGCCGGCGTCGACGAGGGAATGCTGGCTGACTGACTTGCGAATGCGACCACATTTGAAGTCGTGGCGTTGAAGTCTGTTTGAGCAATGGCGATCTCATTGTTTTCGAGGTCGTATACCACGTATGCTGATCGGAGGAACGTATCTCCAAGCAAGAAGGGCTCACCTTGAGCGGTGCTGTCACTGCTAAAGTTCTGAATGCCGAATTGGCAAGCATCCTGTCCCGCGAATTGGCTGCCGGAGGGGAATTTAGCGTAGAGGGGAATGGCCAACTCGTCCATTCCGACATTGACGACGGGACCTCCGTCTCCCCCGAAGCCGAAAGAGAAATACCCAGTGCTCTTAGCATAATCACAAGGAATGAGAGGCAACCCTGTGCCGTCAACGTTCGTTACTTCAACGCCGACTTCCTTCCAAACCTGCTCGGCAATATCCTGAGGGAGGTAGCTAAATGTAGTGCCGGAATCGAGCACAACGGGAATAGGGAAGGATGCTGAGGAAAGCGAATCGTTCCCTGAAGAGGAGTGCGCTTCCAGCGACGTCAACCTCACTTGGAATGCAGTGTAGTTTCTGGCCTGTTCGTTTATGTCGATACTGACGCGGACAAGGTCGCCCATGTACTTGTCTGTGTCAACACCTCCGAACAGGATATTTCCTTTGCTGGCTTCTAGATCGTTCAGCCAAAGACTGTAAGCGTTGGATTTGATATGGCCTTCATCGCGCATCATAACAGGCAGATTATTGTATATCATGTGGGTCGCTGAGACGGACGCCTCGTTAAGAGCATAGCCAACGCCCACGAGACCGTAGGCGATGTCTGTTGATAAACCTAGGCCCATAGTCATGTTTTCTAATTTCACATCGCCGATTCCGAAGGTCTCAGAAATGTATTCGCCCCTCGAACCGCTTCCATCGACGTAGGAAATCTCGAACTCGTCATTGAGAACATTGAACGAACTTGACGAGTCAGAGTCAACTATATAGGAGACAAGGGATTAGTCCACAATACATGGTAGAATATAAGGACCAGAAATCAGAATCAATGCACACTTACAGGAGCCAAAAGTGCAGCCTCCTCCTTGAGAAGTATCCTCGCAAACACTAGCGGTATTTGCAGGTACCCAGATATCGCTAGATCCAGTATCCAACTGGAGGGTGACATCTTGAGGGGGAGTTCCTACAGTGCATGACGCGAAGTAGCCGCCGCGCATCCTTTCGTTGGTGATGACTTCCTGCACCGAGCCATCCGCACGTCTGCTGAGCCTTGGGGGCGCGTTCGGGGTCGCCCTTCGCTGGATATCCCACTGAACAACCTGGGCAGAGGCCACAGAGGCGAGCAGGGAGCTCGTCGCAAGGCTGGCGACGTTCCTCATCGTCGCGGTTCAGTTGTCGCAAAGCCTATACCAATCGAAGGAATCCAGGTGTCCGACGTGAAGGAAGAAGTCGAAGTACACCGTAAGCAGTTGAAACTAGAGTCCAGAGTCCAAGGCGACGCGAAGACTGACTATGGCGGTAGTTATGTATTATATATAAGGTGAGGAAACAAGAACCAAGTAAGGTGTGCCGAGAGGACAAGAAGCCAAGGACATAAGCCAAGGAGATTAGAATGTTGATGGTGGAGTAAAGAATCGTCCCAATTAGAGATGGCCAAGTGACAGCCAAGACAAAGGATGGAGCAGAAACAAGGAAGTCGCAAAAACCAAGGAATTGACAAGAATATGGGGAGTGAGAAGGCGAGCTTAAGAGGAGCGAAGTTCGTGCGAGACAAGAGAAAGAAAGGGGATGACGAATCTATATACTTAGTAACATAAGACGACCCACTGTGAAACGCTTTGCCGCTCTGCCGGGAGGCTTAGCTGGCTGGGAGTGTGCTAGTGCCCATGCAGGAGCAACGTCATGCTGCACCAAATGTAAGTCCTTGGGCTACCTCCAGCTTTAAGGGTACCTGCGCTTATAAAGTAGTGTATCCTTCCAGCAGGTATTCCCCGCATCAGGTAACCCTCCAAGATCCGGCCAAGGCATCGGCACCTACACTAAAGCTATTCTGCATAACGGGCTACGGTGAGCTGGAATAATGTAGTCTTACCTATGTACCTAAAAGCGTGCATTTACAGAATCCGAGTCGAATAGGCGACTAAGGTCTTAAATCTTTCCTAGAGCGGTGATAATGATGCCTCTATCAAGAGTGCACTAGAGGCGCAGTAGGCCGATGACAAATGATATGCTACGTACTCGGTACAAGTGCCGGGAATTTGGCGCCAGCCTGACTCCAGCTGCATTTCCAGCCAGTGCCACAAGCACTGAATCATACATTGCCTAAGGCAGTTCCATCTGAATCGGTCTGGATCCGAACAAGATCAGGCATCTGATAATTGGCCACCATTTAGATCTCTTCGACCTAGAGCACTGGATTAACGAGATCAGGAATAACCCAAGGCAGACATACTGCTCAGTGTGCTCTACACATATATTGGGTCCAATCACCACTCACTAATGCGAACCAGCTCAAGGCCCAGGCTCTTGGCAGCTGAAACACTCCTCGACAGCCACTTGTGGCAAAAGCAGTGGTTAGGATCGTGATGAAACTCGGTCACACGTGGGCGACACTTATACCTGCCATGCCGGGCCTAGGTACGCTATATAAATAAGTACAGTAGGTGGACAAGACGATTACTGGCCATTCTGCGTAGGCTTTGCGTATTGTGGCGGCGATGCTTTGTCCAGCGTTAGCCTAACTTTTAATGCTTATTGCCAGCTTCACTCAGCCGCAATTAGCAGTGGAGATGCGGCTGAATAACTCACTTGGAAGTTGTACTACCTGGGTAGTGTTAATGCTCTCGTGATGGAAATCAATTGCTCTTCCCCGGAGAACGATTACTCCGACACATTTTATTTACCGTACTTAAGGCCGAAGTGATTAAGTGCGTGGTGTTTTACTTGCTTTCGTGGGATGAGACTCATAAGACACGAGTTGTTTCACCCACTCCACTATTTTTATAATGCCAGCCAGTATGATGTGCTTACCTTACCTGTCTTTGCTGAATACAGTAACTGAAATGCAATAAGCTCAATTATCACAACAGCACTGCTATTTTCATATAATTTCATTCGGTTACTCTCAAATGAGTGACATGAGTGTTTGCAGCATACAGCAGGTAGTCCAAGCTTTGATTAATGGTTACATTGTGCTACTCATTTATGTAAGACGATGATGAGCACTCAGTACTCATGTGCAACATTACAAAGGCTCAATCAACGCACAGCTTTCTCAATTGATTGTCAGTTGCCATCGAGTGTAGCTTGGGTTATTAAGTTGGTATGGATGACTACAATTGACAGCAGGTATCTCCTCGTGGACGCGCGTCCTGTTACTCCAATTCGCGGGTAACATCTCGACAAAGCGGTGAGACGAACATTGTGAGGGTGTGTATATGCCGACCAATGGCAAGTTTCGTAAAAGGCAATTGGATCGAATATATACTTATCATCTGTACCATTGGTTAGCATCTGAGACATTGCAGCTTAGAATTTGAGTGCCGCGTCGATATAGCTTTTGCGCTGGACTGAGTTGTTGTAACTTGTGAGTAACAAGTCTTCCATCCAGCGTAAAAGAAAAGACTATGTCGGCTTCTTTGTAACAGTCAAAAGTAACGCCGATGTTTGTTAATTATTTTGCACAGATCTTCTTCTGAACTGCTACGATAAGCCCTTTCAAATACTGTTATTCGAGTCACTCGAGCTACACTAACCGTCAAGTTATTACGAGAGGCGCCTGACGCAGCTTAGCAACTTACGTCCATATCGAAGTTCTGCGTCCACAGCTCGTCTATACAGTGAAAGCAGCAGTGTCTGGCCACGATACTTGTAGGATACGTTATTGGATCGCTCCTAACATACCTATTACACCTTAACAAGTTCACGCAAAAAAAGACTCGTTAGTAACCTGCTAAGTTAAGGATAAGAGATTTGACATCATGAGTATCCCTCAAACGTAAGGCCACCCTCGCATTTCTGGCGATAACGTGAGGCAGATTGTATGGATGACTGAGCGAGAAAGCAGTCGATCGGGGTAGCTCACCAACCCAGTCGGCGACTGAAAAGGGGAACATTATACGCTGCAGCAATATGTTAAGGTGCACAATCCTACCCGAACTAGAGATGCATACCCTTGTACAAGAAGTATTGTAGCTGTGATGTATTATGCGCTACACCGTGATATTGGTTTGATTGGCTCATGAAATATTGAATGGTTCTTCGGACTTCAGAGTCTAATGGGGATGGGCTCCTTATCGAAGATTTGCGCTCAGCCTATAATGTTGATGACGATGATAACCACGGCAATACATCTAGGGTACACTAGGGAGGCCGTAAAAAATTGAAAGATCTATAGCAGCGGTGAAAGAACAATGGCTTCATCGTGTATCGAGTATATAAGCACGAATTAAAGGCCGACTCAGCGAATACGGAAGTAGCGAGCCTCGGACACAGGAAGGTCCACCGTCCACGGAAGGCTCAGTAATCATTTGGCCCATTCCACAACTACAATCTTCCAGGGTTCTGTGAGCGACATATGTGTAACTATCCGTTTAGATACAGATCAGGGTCTCAACTTGCCACGCCGCAGCCCTACAGGGCGTTTCCGCGACCAGGATTCTCCATCCATGGTCCCATGCAATGCGGGCATACCGTACATACCCACTATACACACAGCCGATGCCTCGGCCCATGCATGTATCCGCACAACAACCCTGCCATGCTCGAAGGACTGGATGTCAACCCTAGATCTCATAGGCAATCCTCTTGAAGCGCGTGGATGGAAGGCATAAGCGAATGCACGACTCTTACTCATCCGGCCCTGTCGAATACTTTCCGCGCGGAAGAGTGGGATTGCGAGATCATGTCGTTGTGTCGACGGGCTCTGGAGCGGCGACGAAGTCGCGATGAGTGCGTGGTGTAGAATTGAGCGAGATCCGTTGAGCGAGATATAAAGCTGGAGGTAAAAGCATGAAATTGAAGCAATGTTTGAGAAAGTTCAGCATGCACTTGAGCACGACTTCTATTACTGAATAACCTTGCTTCTGAGCCCCTGAATTGCGATCTCGTCTTCCCACTCATTGTCAAGTTGAACTACAAGACCTCCCGGATCACTTCATCACTAGCCTAGCTTGTCTACTACACAGTGATTAAGATGGCGTGCCCCTACAAACCTGGCAGTCCCTCTGCACCGCAGCAGACACACGGCAATGTCAACGAAGATGCAATCGTGCCCATCCCGCAACCGCCTACGCACTGGTTCACTGGGAACCTGTCCGAGATGGACCCGTCGTTCCCCCTTTCTTCGTACTGGCGTCTCGCTGCCGTCTACGGCGACATCTTCAAGCTCGACCTCGTGGCGCGAAAGACTATAATCCTCTCTTCCTACGAGCTCATCAACGAAGTCATGGACGAGTCGCGCTTCAGGAAGTATCCAAGCGGACCCCTCCAGGAGCTCAGGGCTCTCTTGGGCGATGGATTGTTCACTGCTTACTGGAATGAGGAGGTGAGGAAACCTTAACCCCTTCTCCTTTCCCTTAGCCTTGCATCTCGCATTCTAAATTGAGCATTTCTTTAACCGTGACCGTAGAATTGGGGCAAAGCCCATCGTATCCTCATGCCAGTTTTTGGTCCGATACAGATCAGGAAGATGTTCCCCGAGATGCTGGACCTGGTATCTCAGCTTGTTCTCAAGCTAGATAGAATGGGACCAGACAACGAGATCGTGCCTGCTGATGATTTCACTATAAGTATCTCCTATAGAAACACAAATAATCTCGTCTATATTAACTGTTCAATACAGATTAGCCTTCGACATGATCGGAATCTGCGGCTTTGGATATCGCTTCAACAGCTTTTATAGGGACGAGATCCATCCGTTTGCCAGAGAGATGGCTGCCGCGCTGATCGAAGCTGGGAAACGGGCTAATCGCTCCTCGGTCGAGAATTACGTACGCGTCAAGTCCGCGGAGGGGCTGAAAAAGAACATTCACTCCATGTGGCAGCTCTGCGACGACCTTGTGGCAGAGCGCAAGCGGAACCCCAAGCCTGAGGCGCGAGATCTGCTGAATACTATGCTGAACGCCAGCGACCCGCAGACTGGGGAGAAGCTCCCTGACGAAAACATTCGCTTCAACATGGTTACATTTCTGGTAGGTTATCATGAACTCTTTCGAACTTGGGGCCCAATACTGAATGTTGCGGATAGGTCGCCGGACACGAGACAACGAGCGGGACACTCTCGTTTCTGTTCTACATGTTGCTCAAGAACCCGGAGGCCTACCACAAAGCCCAGCAAGAAGTCGACCGGGTCCTCGGCGACGGCGTGATGAAACCAGAACACCTCACGCAATTCAAGTATATCGAGGCCTGCATCAGGGAAACGATGAGGGTGCAAGGCCCCATCGGTGTGCTGAACATACAGCCCATTGAAGACACTGTTATCGGCGGGAAATACCGCGTCAACGCTGATGAGACCTTGGTCTGTAGTATTCAGGGACTACACCATGACCGTAGAGTGTGGGGCGAGGACGCAGACGTTTTCCGCCCTGAAAGGCTGCTGGACGGGGGCTGGGAGAAACTGCCTCCAAATGCATGGAAGCCCTTCGGGAATGGAGCTAGAGCTTGCATTGGCCGCTTCTTCGCCGAGCAAGAGATGATTATTGCCACGGCTATGATCCTCCAGCGCTTCCAGGTCACTATGGTTGACCCGAGCTATAACTTGCGTTAGTCATGACTACTCTCATTCTCATTTATTGTTGCGCTGACAATAGCAATCTATAGGTCTCAAGAGCACGTTGACTGTTAAACCTGACGGGTTCAAGATCAAAGTTACTCGAAGGCCCGGGAAGAGCCTGATGGTGGGAATACCAGGGCATATCCAAACGGATGTCGATAAAACCAGCCAAGGCGGGCGCGAGGCCGCGGCTACATCATTCAAAGGCACGGGAGCGGGCCAGTCTCTGCTCATTCTCTATGGTTCCAACGCAGGCACATGCAAGTATCTTGCCGAGGATCTCGACATGGCGGCGAGAAACCGCGGCTTTAACACCACGGTCAAGACCATGGATGAAGGCACAGAGCAACTTTCTCGGGATATGCCTGTGGTTATCATCACCCCATCGTACGAGGGCAAACCCGCAGATAACGCCAAGAAATTCGTGGCATGGCTAGAGGCTGGCAAGCCCGACAGTCTCAAGGATATCCAGTATGCCGTGTTCGGTTCGGGCAACAGCGAATGGATGAACACATTCCATCGTATCCCAAAACTGGTTGACGAGACCATGTTCAAGCTCGGGGCCAAGAGAATCATCCAGGCCCAGTTCGTGGATGCGAAAGAAGATGCCACCGGCCCTTGGGAGGACTGGCGCGACGAGCTGCTTGCTCTTTTCAATCGTGGGTCGCAGCCAGTCATTGCCACTGTTCCTGAGCTGGAGGTGACCGTGGAACCACCAGAGACGGCCGACTTGCTCGCTGGAGAGCAGCTTTCCACGGGTCTTGTCAAAGTGAACAAGCAGATCGCCGGACCGGAAGTCGGGTCTGCGAAGAAACATATCGAGATCGAACTGCCGGAGGGCGTGACATATGAGCCCGGAAGTACGTCCTCTGCAAGGAGCAATTCTGTCCGTGCTTGACTAACCCGTATCCTTAAGACTATCTCGCTGTTCTCCCGACGAACCCTCCGGATCTCGTTCGACGCGCGGCTACACAATTCAGATTATACATGGATGATATCGTGACCATTAAAGGCACGAGCAAAGCATTCCTAGTACGTGGCTACTGCAGTATCCCAGTCACGTTTCACTAACGCAATTCCAGGCCAGCGACAGACCAAGCACCGTGATGGAGATCCTCGGCACACGCGTAGAGCTAGCAACGCCCGCCTCGAAACGCCAAATCGAAGCAATCGCAAAGGCGGCAGACGAGACCGACCAGCGCAAGCTCCAAGCCCTCATCTCCACTGAAGACGCCTTCATGAAAGAAGTGATCGAGAAGCGGGTGTCGGTCCTCGATCTCCTCGAAGATTATCCCACCGCTAAGCTCTCCTTCGCCGCCTACCTCGACATGCTGCGCCCACTGACACCACGGCAATACTCTATCTCGTCCTCACCGCTGGCCGCGCTGTCAGCCAAGGCCGAGACAGCCTCGCTAACATACGACGTGCACACAGCGCCCGCGCGCAGCGGACACGGGAGACAGTTCCAAGGCGTGGCGTCGACATACCTCGCGTCTCGGCCCGTGGGGTCGCGCATCCGGTGCGTCGTGCGGCACTCCAACACGGGCTTCCATCTGCCAGCGGACCCGAGCACGCCCCTCATCATGGTGGCAGCAGGCACGGGGTTGGCGCCCATGCGGGGCTTCATCCAGCAGCGGGCGTGCATAGCCGCAGCGAACAACAACAACGCCCTCGGACCCGCGCTCCTGTACTTCGGGTGTCGCGACTACGAGCTGGACTTCCTATACGCGGAGGAGCTGCGCGAGTGGGAGAAGCTAGGGGCCGTGGAGGTGCGGCCTGCGTTCTCGCGCCGGGCATCACCCCCTGATGCCGCAAGTATGAGTGGAAAGGGGGAAGAGGAGAAGGCGTACAAATACACGCATGAGCGCATGTGGGCGGAGCAAGAGGAGCTGCGGGACTTGTTTAGGCGCGGCGCGAAGATCTTCGTGTGTGGCTCTGCGAGTAAGTTGGCGAAGAGCACGAATGAGGTCGTCAAGCGCATCTGGAGGGTTGCGTTTCCTGAGAAGAGCGAGGAGGATGCGCAGAGGTGGCTTGAGAGGATTCGCGAGGTGAGGTATGTTACTGATGTATTTGATTGAGTGAGTGAGTGTAAGGGTTAGGTTATCTCCATCGACAGATGGCGTCCTAAACGTCCACATAGTATGAATGATATTTATTCGCTGCTATTCTGAGATATTCCAACCACGCATCTTGTGATGGTCTTGAACTTGATTCAGTCTCCTATCGTGCCTTGAACTGCGTATCCTATCAGATAGAAATGGCTTACGCCAGATAAATACCCGAGAATACGGAAGACACGGCAGAGTGCGCGGACCTGTCAACAACCCCTCACAGTAATTCTAGCAATCCAGCGTTACCTCCCGTCCTCCAACATCAAGATTCGACATCGAACTCCTAAAATGCAGATAATAACAGCTATTGGAAAGACTGGAAGTATGTGATTGAATACTGTTTAGCTCATGTTTATATATTTATATAAAGCGGCCGAGCATGCCAAGAATTGACTTCAAACGTTCTATTTCACAGCATTCCTTTCACAGTGTGAAGGAATCGCTGTAAGATTAGCTGACGCTGGAAGAGGAAGGCCGGGGGCGCCGCTACGAGGTAGCTCGTTGCCATTGGGCTCCTGCGATGATGCAATACCACATTTCCGGGGCGCTATCCCTTTGAATGCCCAAATAGCTCCGTGACCTTAGATATATCCCGCCAGCCAATCAAATAAGTCGTTTTTGAGGTACTTCTAGCGCCACCCAACTTAGCCCATAGTAGATGTCACCCCAATAACAAGGGTTACTTATCGCTACGTGATAGCTATGCGGAAATATTAGCGACAGCCCTATCCACGTTGGTCACTAATAGGTAGCCCGGGTTAGTAAAGGTAGTGTGGACCAAAAAGGCGGGTCATTTAGGTCACGGAGCTATTTGGGCATTCAAAGGGATAGCCAGCTCGCCAGTCTAGCCTTACCCGCTGGATGGATATCCCAGCTTCGCCGGCTAACTGCTAGCTGCTAGCTGGAAAATGCATGCTTGTTTGTTGATAAGCAAATGTCCCCTTACGTATTATTGATTTGCAGCACGCTATCTACTGGTGGTTCGTTCAGTTGGTTGATCACGACGAGATTGCAGAGCAACATTCAGCGAACCCTGCTTAGCCCCCATGTCGCCATCGATGGCTGCTCCTCTGGCTCTGCTGCCCGCTGACCGATGCACAGTGAGCGGTGGCAGCAGTAGCCCCTAGACCACGCGTCGTACGTGGATAAATAAAATGTGATGCGGCTCTCAATGGTCTTGGCTTGTTCTCTCTCACCTCATTCAGTCTCCTGCTGTGGCGGTCCAATTCTGGAGGAATCACCGGTACTGGTCGATTACAGAGCTTCAAGCATCCGGAAACTGGCCCATCATTTCAATTGCTTCGATTGAATTGAATTGAACAACCCGCCATGCCGTCTTTCACGCGATTGGCCACGGCGGCCGTGCACCTGGGTTTACTGGCTCAATCGGCATTCGCCAAGCCGTACCACCGCGAGGATCCGAAGCTCGGTGCCGTGGCGTCGGAGAGCTCGGTCTGCTCAGAAATCGGCATCGACGTCCTCAAGAAGGGCGGAAACGCCGCCGATGCCCTCGTCGCTACTCAGTTCTGTATTGGCGTTATCGGCATGTACCACAGCGGCATTGGCGGCGGTGGCTTCATGCTGGTGAGGAGTTGCGAGGGCAAGTATGAGTTCATCGATTTCCGCGAGACGGCGCCCGCTGCTGCGTTCCAAGACATGTACAACAATAACACAGCTCTCAGCTTATACGGCGGCTTAGCTAGGTAAGAGATCGATTTATGAGCTGTCGGCAAGATCAGCGTATTACTTGGGGTTCTTTAGCTCACGCGATCATAGTGGTGTCCCTGGTGAATTGAGAGGTCTGGAGCGTCTTCACAAGAATTATGGCTCCCTGCCCTGGAAAGAGCTCGTAATGCCGGCCGTGAAAGTAGCCCGCTACGGCTTCAAGGTGACGGAAGATCTGGTCCACTATATGGAGACCACTACACCGAGCAATAAGTTCTTGACCGACGACCCGACGTGGGCAATTGACTTCGCGCCGCATGGCTACCTCGTGAAGCTTGGTGAAACCATAACGCGCAAGCGATATGCGGACACGCTGGAAACCATCGCGAACGACGGTCCCGATGCTTTCTACACGGGACCAATCGCAGAAGCTACCATTGCTGCACTGACCAAGCAGAACGGGACGATGACCCTCGAGGATCTCAAGAACTACACGGTGGCGATCAGGAAGCCTTCCGAGATCACCTACCGTGGTTACAAGCTTACGGGCACTAGCGCCCCTTCAGGTGGAATCGTTACTCTGAGCACACTGAATATTGTGAACGGCTACGAGGACTTTGGCGATCCTGCTGCGATCAACCTCACCACCCATCGTCTAGACGAAGCCATGCGGTTCGCATACGGCCAACGTTCCGAGCTCGGTGATCCCTTGTTTGTCGAAGGTCTCGATGCGTACCAGGCGTCGATACTTAGCAACAAGACCGCTGCTGAAGTTCGATCTAAGATCTCCGATTTCCGCACTCTGAATGTTTCTGCTTATGACCCTGAGGGTTTCGAGAGTCTGCCAACGCCCGGAACTAGCCACATTGTAGCCGCTGACAAGAGTGGTCTCGCCATCAGTGTCACGACCACGATCAACTTGCTCTTCGGCTCGCAATTAATGGTTCCCGAGACGGGCGTCATCATGAACGACGAGATGAACGACTTCTCCATTCCCAACTCGAGCAACGCTTTCGGCTATATCCCGTCTCCGGCTAACTACATTCGCCCTGGCAAGCGCCCTCTTTCCTCAATCTCGCCCGTGATCGCCGAGAGTCCGGACGGAAAGCTCTATCTCGTCATTGGTTCCGCGGGAGGCAGCCGAATCATCACGGCTACGATCCAGAACATCCACCACGTCATAGACCAAGACATGACGGTCCCGGAAGCCCTGGCTCAACCCAGACTGCACGACCAGTTGAGTCCTAACCAGGTCTCGTTTGAATACGCCTACGACAACTCAACTGTCGCCTTCATGGCCAGTCTGGGACACAACGTGACGTGGGTCGCTCCCGGCCAGAGCACGGCGCAGGGTCTGCGCTTGTTGCCAAACGGCACGTTCGAGGCCGGTGGTGAGCCGAGACAGCACAACTCTGGTGGCTTTGCCATTTAATTGGATTGAAGAGTAGCTTAATTTAATCATAATCTCCCTAATATAGTAAATAGACTAGCGCTCAACTCAAAAACTAGCAAACCCACTTCTTCACCATATATTTGATCTAACCTCTGAACATCGCCGAATTTCGCTTTCCGAATAACTAAGATCTTCAATGTACATAGTCAGCCATCATGCATATTACCGACTTCGTGAGCTCTCTGCACCCCCGCATTCGCGACCCGACAATTGCTGTGACGTAATGGCGATGCATGTTTCTGTTGCACTCCGCAGCTCCGAGGATTACCTCATGCACTCGCCATACATGTATACACATTATATAAAGGAGTAGTGTTCTAACCTCTCTTCACGTGGGAAACCCGCAGATCTTAGAGTGCGCGCACTCAATTCTTGAAACATACCGTAAAATTCAACACCATCGTAAATTGTAAAGCGAGCAATAATGGCATCTCACCACGTCCTTCTCCTAGGCGGCAGCGGCAAAGTCGCCCAGCTGCTCACGCCCATGCTCCTGCAGCGGTCTTGGACCGTGACGAGCATCATCCGGAACCCGGAGCAGATCCCCCATCTACAGAAACTCGGCGAGAAGCAGAGCGGTAGTGCAAAGCTGAATGTGCTCGTGCGGAGTCTGGAAGAGGTCAAGAGCGAGGCGCAGGCGAAGAGCATCATTGATGAGGTGCGGCCCGATTACGTCGTTTGGAGCGCTGGCGCCGGCGGGAAGGGGGCGCCGGAGAGGGTAGGTTTCTTTACATACAAGTTCCCGCTGCCTCACTCTTTCTCAATTGAATTGAAGAGGGCTGGATTAGATGTTAGTACGTATACATGAGATAAACCTATACTAACCACCGGCATCAGACCTTCGCCATCGACCGCGACGCAGCATGCCACTTCATCCGGGCCGCGGTCTCCACGCCCTCCATCACCAAGTTCATCATGATCTCCTTCCTGACCTCGCGGCGCGAGAAGGCGCCCTGGTGGGACGACGCCGCCTGGCAGCACGCGAAAGAGACCAAGCTGAAGAAGCTCGAGCGCTACTACCAGGCCAAAGTAGCCGCGGACCAAGTGCTCTACGAAGAGAGCAAGAAGCGACCCCACGATTTCGCGGGCGTGTGTGTCCGGCCGGGGTCCCTGACCATGGAGCCCGTGGGGAAGGTCGCGCTGGGGCGGATCCCGCTTCCTGTTGATGGGACGGAGGTGTCGAGTAGGGCTTCTGTGGCGTATATTACTGCGTTGCTGCTGGAGAATGAGCGGGTTAAGACGTGTTGGCTTGATATGCTTGATGGCGAGGAGGATCCTGCGGATGCGGTGAGGAGGTGTGTGGAGGAGGGCGTGGATTGTATTGAGGGCGAGCCTTATTACCCATGATTGAGTCCAGGACGTGAATAAGGGGCAAGCGGGAAGACGTAGTTGGTTATGAAACCTTTACCCAGCTGCTGGACGGGAGTTTGTGGCATGGAAGTGAGGTCGTGTGGAAACTATTATGTAGGTCCCCTTAGTTGCCACTCAATCTAATATCAAGGTTATGAGGAAAGGAATATTGGTTCGGCCCGAGGCTTTTGAGCAGCGCTCTCAAACAGTACCATAGTTTTGTGCTTAGTGTCTATCTCACTTGCATGAGAGTGCCTTGAAATTCCCAGTGGCGTCGCTTTTGAAGGGGCCCAGGCTCTGATCCTTTGAGTACACTGAGGAGTATTGGGGGCTGAGCAGATACCATAAACCGGCCTAGTAGGGTAGGTATCTCGACTGTAACCTATTGTCTTACTGTCTCATATGATATACAGGTATCATATAAGAAACCCTATTCTACCTGTACATAATTGACGAGAATTCATCTTGAACACGGTAGACCAGTTTACTTCTGCGGCTTTCGCTCGTGGATTTTTCCCGCCCGGGAGTATTGTTTTTCGTTCCGACTTCCCGCTCATAATCTCTGGCCTGAGATTTCATTGCGCAGTACTTTCACCGTTGTTACGTCCAGTGAGATAGGCCTTTCTGATCTTAAGAGGCCTCGTCTAGTTGATATTTGTAGGAGGATATGCAAACGACCGACATGAGCCTGATAGGCAGCGCCCCCTATTCCTTGTCAGCTACAACCCCGCGCCCGTCGCCCAAGATAGGTGGCAGGAATAGGCGTATGGTCGTATTGACACAGCCTGCAGCTGGAAGCACCAATTGAATATGAACACATAGACATTGAAAAAGAGGAAAACAACAATAGCGAGATCCTTCGATTTCGAATCTAGTATAATATAATCTTGCTCTGCCATACCAGGGAGGCGCCAACTTCATTCTCGTAACGCTGTTAGGCTATTGCATATTTCCTCATTCAATCTCAATCTCCTTCTCACTCTGCTTCTGCTTTTTCGCCGTCTTCTCCCCCTGTATGACGCTATATTAGTAGTCTGTGAAATGAGTCAAACCTAGGGATTACTTACAACAGCCTTCTCTACCAGATCCTATAACTGTTAGCTCGAATGCGGCGCTCCAACATAAGCTAGGTCACGAACATTTGCGATCTGATCGATGCTCTATCAAAATATTTAGCATCATGGGTACAGTTACCACCGGTAAGATAACTCACGCCTTTATTGTCCCATTCCTATTATACTTGATTAGTATTGAATATAAGCTGACAAGATGAATTATAATACCTTAAGCTTCATGGTCCATTCCTGTTTTAATAAGTTAGCCGGTGATTTTTCAATCAAGCTTAAAGGTACTTACGGCAGTTATTTTAACTGTGTGCTATATTATAATTAGCCTTATTATTATAAAAAATAACGTGGTTTACAAGCGAGCGGATTATCTAAGCGAGCGGATTACTTTTCACCAGAACGCGTTTTTTTTATTTTATCGCGTTATAGCTTTTTAACGCAATAATGTTTTTAAAAACTAGTAAAGCTAATATTTAACTAGCTTTTTAAAATATTTAATTGTTTAAAAAAATTAGTATTTAACGCGCTTTTAAATTATATAATATTTTATTTTTAATATTACGTGCTAAAATAAAAAAACGTATTATTAAACTTAATACCTGCGCTAATATATATAATTTTAATTTAATTAAAGAGAATATATTTTTTAAATATATTTTTAATTTAAATAACCAAGAATTTTTGCCGGCTTACGTTAATATTAAAAATATAACTAATTATTTACGCGACTTATATAACGCAAGCTTAGTTAACAAATATTAAGCTTATAATTTTATTAATTGTTATTTAAAGCTTAAAATATAATATACGCGCTTTTATAATTATTAAAAAATTTTATGCGAAAATTTAAAAATAATTAGCGCGTAGTTTAAACGTTATTTGCGCGTAAAAATATAATATAATATTTACGATAATAACGTTTAAAACTTTAATAAAACTAATTTTATAATAAGCTAAATCTATTTATATATAATTATTATATACGCTAATTAATATAAAAAGCGTAAATTAATATAGCTTAATAATAAAAAATAATTAACGGCAATTTATTTTATTAATTTACGCAGTTTATATATTTTATTATTTATTATTTTTTAAAAAGTTTATTATTTTAAGTATTAATATTAAAATATTAATT